>JAZHYW010011923.1:0-46827 GCA_037355805.1 Ixodes ricinus
GTTTTTATGCTTCGCGTTGTTGGACTGCGTTTCCGCAGCGACGTGTTTGCAGCGACGCACAACACCGCTCGAGTAGATGATTCGGTCCTGCAAACGGCCGATTGTGCAGAATTTCAGGAAAGCAGAGTCGCCACCGATATTTAAATTTCCTGTAAATCTCGTGTGAGTTTGTTGCGTTCATCGTCTGGGAATTTCAGACAAATTTGGTGAATTTCCTACCTGCCCACAGACATGAACTTTAGAGCCGTACACGTAGTGAACATCGTGCTTTTTGTTGTTTGGAAGAGGCGTTGGTGCATTTAATTTGGTACGATCACTTGAGGTTCAGAAAGTGGGGAGAGCGAGCAAGCTTTCCCAACTTTGTCTCTGGCATTGCCCCTGGTTTCAAATTTCGGTACACATACCTGCTAGCGGAGATGCAAACTGCTCTAAAGCAGGTAAAGTCTGGGAAGTAAGGACGGTGCGGACTCCGTGTTTCAGCACTGCCAAGGTGAGTGGGAAAGTGCTTTGAGTGTGCGGAATATGCAGACGGTTGTTATACCCGTCGTTTGCGCGTCTCTCCCGCCATTGTTTATTTCGGCTCAGGAAGACGGAGTTGTAACGAATAGGCCGAAGGCGCACCGAGTAGCCTGCAACAGAGTGGGTCACAAGGGGGGGGTCGGGGAAAGGTGCGGTCCCCGGGTGCGGCGCTCAGGGGGTGTCGCGGCGGGCCACAGCAGGCAGGGGGGGGTAGCGGCAGGCTACCGCCCGGGGTGCCGCTGACTCTCGTGACGCCACTGCTGCAACACCGTGTCGAAAAAATTAAAAAAAGGGGGGGGATAAGTGGTGTATTACTACCGAATCACCGGTGTGGCGATACGTTCTACTAAGAACTGAAGAGCCAGGACAATAAAAGTCTTTACTTCATGAAGGCGGATCCCGAACAACGCCGCTCGCGCACTCGGCTCCAGAAGAGTGTGCGTTGTCGTCGTTGTCTGGTCTCAGTTCCCATCAATAAGATAATCTACAAAGGCGCAATCACAAGCCAGATTTGCGATAACAATGCGCGTTTGCTCCGGTGGGCCGTGTGGTTGTATTTACCAGCTCTGCACCGCAGTGTCAGCGACGAAAGGCTGGAACGTACACGGTTTGTGCTGGAGCTCACGGTCTCGGGAAACAGAAACCAGATCAGCGATAACTGCTGGCAGCCTCTAAAATGACGGAAGCAATAAGTTGTCGAAGCCCGTTTTACGGTTTGAACCTATTAAACAAGATTAATGTAATTAAACGGTTGTTTGTATGCAGGCGGACATGTAAAACTACACCAATACATTCGCTTTCCCAAACGAAAAGAAAGTAACGCTCAGTCCGCCGTATGCCGGCAGCAACTTCTTTAAAGCAAAACCTATACTGGCAGCGTAAGCGGTTTTCTAATGGCCGCCACCGCGGTGAGCATAGAGATCATACATACTAACTTTAGAGGAAAAGGTCCGCCATTTTCCCATGCATTCTGGCGGCTGCCGCAAGCGGAGCATATGAGCCTTCGGGGTCCCACACATGGTTACCAACTGCCTTCGTTGTTGTTCCGAGATTTTGAGGCGCGAATGAAAAAACGTCTGACTCAGTGTTGCGCACAAAACGGTTCTGCGGATTTTATTATCCGTCTGAGTGGCGGCATGCGCCGACTGCGCATGGAAGGAAGAAACCTGACCCTCGGGCCCGGTCGGCGCGCCGCGCTGTTTCTCGAACGCGCGCCGGAGAACCAGAGATGGAGCGCGCTAGGGTGCCTCGACGTCTCAGATAAAATATATGGCGGAGGCGGATGCGGAGGCCGCAACAATATCATCAGAGGCAGTTTCATGAACTTCGGCAATCCACGAACTTACCGGTGGAAAGATATTCGCGATTTCCTTTCGAAGCTTTCTGTTTGCATAGCGCGCAGACGCGCGGCCTCTCGTCAGCACTAAATCCAAGCCAGATAACCGGCTTCGCTGGTCGCGTTGGCCGCGTCCCAGGAATACCGAAACCGCGCAACTACTTGATTTCCGAGATTTCGACAGAAGGGAAGTTAATGAAGCGTAATGAGTATACTTTTTGTATAAACGTGCTAGAATAGCTCAGAGTTTGGTTTACAACGTTAAAGTATCACCGTCTGTTTTGTTGAGAGTTTTCGGTCTTCGCGATTATCATTGCGACTCGTTGTCCTTCAGCTGGCAACATTGGTTTCTTTCTTCTCGTGTCCTGTCGTTCTCTTTCGCGACCTTTCACTCGGGACGCCAGATGTCAGCGCGCAGGATTTGCCACTCCTCCTCACCCACCTTTACCTCCTGGCGGTGAGTCGCGTTCCCTCTCCCTCTCCCCGCCGCCCCCCTGGTTCTAACCCACTGATCTCTATTGTAGTAGGCTGGCTCGTGGATCGGGAGCCCGTTGGTGTCGCCACCAGCGGCCATTGCTTGACACCAGGCAATACACGCAAGTCAATGGGAGAAACGTACAAAACTAAGAATATTGAAGGATGTACGCTGTGCTGGGAGGCGAGTATTTTATGGTGTGCTGCGATCCTTATGTCGGGTGTTTGGAGATCGAATCGGCATTTGTAAAACGTTCGAAACGCCGATTAAAAAAATCAAACGTACCGGAGCACCTACGGCTCAGCTGGCACGCGTGCTCAGGTAGTGGAGTAAACAAAGGAACTTGCCGTCAATGAGACCGTTCTCGGAAGAAAGCCCAGAAATTGATGAATAACAAAGAAGTTCCATCCCGATAGCGGCTTTCCGGGACCGAGCAAATTCCGAGTGGCAAAGCCTTCGAGCTTGTCGTCTGCTAACCCAACCCAACGAAACCGCCACCGACTCCGCGGCAACTCCAGGTGACCTCGCGCTCATTGAGCTGCACTACAGCGAAGTCACTCTCGACCACAAAATATTTATTTATAAGAACTGCGAGGGCTGACAGTTTTAATGTTTGTCACGCAACCTATCTGACGGGCTTATCAAAAAGCATCCGAAAGGTTTCAGTGCCGACAAGAGCTTAGAAACGGAGGAAACGGCACTTTTGCTCAGTCCTTCCCTTAGAGTCCCATGCATTGGCTGGTGTCAATCAATGGCCGCCGGTGGCGACGCTCCGGCTGGAGTACGGGTGTAGCTGGAGTGTACTAGAAGTGCTTGGGTAGTGTTGGGACTCGGAGCGGGGTCTCGCCTGAGGCGCGTGGTATTGATCGCGACAGGTGTCGACACCGGCGTGTTACCAAAGGTGTGCGCGTGCGCGACTGCATGCGCGAGAATATGAATTTTGGTGCCGCTTTGGTAGAGTGCGCATAGGGGTTTCTATTACAGCTACAACCGGCCAGCGGCTGCCGCGCGTGCCTCAATTACGTTGCGGCATGACCATTGGCAACATGATGCTTCAATGTATTAAACGGTGCAAGCAACAGTACTCTGCGTTCACATAAAAACAATTGCGACTTTAAAAGAAGGGATTGAAGTTGTTTCATCGTGAAATTAGCTGCGATTTTCGGATTTCGTCGGATGCGTAAGAGCCTTTTGATGAAATGCTCATTTCCTTGGTTGCAGAAGGCCACACATGCGATATTTGGCGGAAATGTCTAAATCTCGGAAGCAATTTTTGTTTTTTGTTTTTTTGTTTTATGGTGGAACGAAGCGGCATATACTAAAGCCCAAGATTGTTTAAGTATGTTTTTACGTACCCGAGGTTAACATCTTTGTATAGTTTGCTGTCCGTCGTCTTCTTCTTGACGTTAATCCGGCTCGCTGCCCTTTTCACTCATCCTTGTATTTATGTATGCGAGCAAACCACCCAAGCGATGTTCGCAGAGAAATGAGTCTCATTTTTCGTCATGGTTTGCCATGGCTTCATCCGAGGACCCCCGACGTTCACTGGTAAGAAATTGCTTATAAGCCGGCAGCTGCAAATGCTATGAGCTCGCGCTTCTAGCCTTCGCTGCGGTACAACATAAGATGAAACGGAGTATAGTGACACTGAGTACAAACGCGATCGGCAAGTAATTAAAAAAAAAGAACACCTCCCTCACGGAGATTGCAGTTTTACACGTCCCGTTTACTGTAGACTGCATGATTCCAATAGTCTGGAGTGGGCGGCTTATAGCGACTCACGACCTGTTCAAAAATAGCAGACCTATAAATAAATTGAAAAAATAAATAGAAGAACAAGCCAGGCGGTGCTATGCGGCCATCTGCGATGTTTAGCATGCATAACTAAGTCGTGGTTCTCGGCACATAGGCACAACACACAATAACCATGTAGTCCAGCTTTTCTTCCACTTTCCGATGTCCGGCACGTGATCAGATTCTGATCACCGCGTGCTGAAAAAGCGCACATGTACATACATTAGTATTTGTGCGATGCTATGAGGAACCGTACTCAGAAGACGCGACGTCGCCAACGACTCCACACGGCACACGGCCACACCATCCCCGCATGTCCAACGATCGAAACCGAAACTCCATGGCCAACTATACTCTGCTTCATACTTAGCGTGCAACGCTGTCAAAGCACGGCCGGACTGGAAGCGCGCGCTCTCTTTCTCTTCTTACGGCCTTTGCAAATGGGGCGATCGCCACCTCCCGCCGCGATTCGCGGGGGCGCTGTCACCCCACCCCGGGGCTACCCTTTGCCGTTTGCACAGAGAGTGTCCGACAGTGTATCTCAGCGCTGTCGCAACTTGCGGCCGAGATTTTTATAGCCTTTGACACCTGATCCTTACGTTTAGACATTCAGCCACTATCTAATGCGCTTCTGATGAGCCCAAAACGGTGAATATTTGACGCGCATCTCCTGAGCGATTCGGGAGTAAAAAGTAGTAAGTAGAGACAGCGAATGCGATTGCGGAAAAAACTATACTCGTCTTTACCTCTAGGACTTCTGTTGCAACTCAAGAACAGGAGGAGACGGACCCCTTCTACGTGGAGGAACTTTAAATGATAAATAATTCGTACACTCTCGTGAAATGTAAGTAGGCCAATCTATCTATTGCCGTGGTCTGCATCATCATCTCATAGGCCGCACATGAAGTCAGTCAGCTGCTCTAGACGAGGGTGTAGTAGTGTGTACAATTTTCGCACAGTGCATATTACAGCCTAAAGTGCTTCCTCGAGGGCTTGTGCACATATCCAGCTGACTTTTCGTTTCTGTCCGTGACCGTTTTTGCATGGTTAATCAGAAGTATTCTGAGGAACTTGTTGCAAGTTAAACCAGCCAAGCGCTTTGAGTGACTGTTGTCAATGCCCTCTGGGCACCTTAGGATTGACGCGTCTTCAAGATAGGGTGCAATGAGTAGTTGCAGAACTTCGTTCTGCCACTACTCATTGCACCAGCACTTTACAAACAACGGCTAAAAAAAAATAAAGCAACAATGTTGTCCAGAAGTGCGAGGAACCTAGGACTTTGATAAGGAAGACCGCTTTTATCCTGGCCTTGCAATAAGATGAACAGAGGATCACCTCTGTTACTCGTAGTCAACAGCATAATACAGGCGTCGCACCCAAACTCAATGATGAGTTCAATAAACCGTTGCCAAAACAACAACCTACGAAGCTCGAACACCAGCGCAAAGCAGCTGGAAGGGACTCTCCAAGTGAGGTGAAGTGGGTGAGGTGGTTGCGCCCCTGGCGGGAAGCAAGTGAACTACATACCGGAGAAAAATGCCATTGACTCCCGGGCGATTGCAAAGGCCGTAAGAAGAAAAGAGAGCGCGCGCTTCCAGTCCGGCCGTGGTCAAAGCTACTGGCGCGAGTGCGTGGCTTCATCTATGGTTTTGTTTGCGCGAGAACGCGTGCAAATGATCAACGAGATCAAGCCCCGCGCTCGCGCCAGTAGCTTTGACAGCGTTGCACGCTAAGTATGAACCAGAGTATAGTTCCCCGCATGCACTGCGTGGACTTCGCCGCGGTGAGGCGCTTCGTGTTTGGGAAGAAGTCTATTCCTGCCTTGGGCGCCGGCTCGTCATCTCCTTCTGTTCCTCTTCCTTTTCTTCTTCACAATAAAAACCTATCTTGGCCCATGTTGAACAAAGACCATTTTATTTTTCTTTATTCTTTATTTTTGCTTATTATTATTCTTTTAGCAACACCTTTATACGTCACTCCTCAAATTCCCAAAGACTGTTCATTTCGGCCATATTTTTATCCTTTTCGTCCTGTTTATGCGATCAAAATCCAATATTTCTGATCGTATCGAGAACGCATTTTGCGCACGTGGTTTCGCGATCTTATCAGGACCCGGCTCATACCGAATGAGAGTGCAAAACGGTCCTCTAAAACACCCTACTGTAATGCATAAACCAGGCAAAAAGAAAATTTGAACAAAAGCCTTACACGAGTGTCAACTCTTTCCCTGCTGTTAGAAAAAAATGCGGTATAGTTAGCTGGCAACAGCCAGGCGGTGCCAGCTGGTGAGAGCCGACGGCTATACCTTGTCTTGTTGTAACTTGGCAAAGGGTGAACGATAAGCCCACGTGCGTGCGTGCCCGACGGCTCCGATATGCTCTACGTATACGAGCGCAACGCATTAGAGCATGACACCAGAGAAAAGCCTGATGCTTCTTCGCAGTATAAGCGCAACTCCGGTGATACGTAGCCACGTTCCCGATTGGCCCGCAGGCCCGTAGCTTCCGCCGTACTGGCATGTTATGTGGTCACGACTTCCTGGCTTACCCAATATTTCTTGCTTATGACACTAGGCTAAGCTGCGCCACCAGATTAATAGCTATAGCGTTTGAACAATGCAACCGCCACTCCAAGGCTTACCCAATGTGTCTTGGTTCAGTCGCAAGATAGCGCCCAACCAACCAGCATTGCAGGTTGCCTATAGGGTCATGTTTGTCTGAGGCACTTCTTTCGCTGTATATTTACTGTACGATATTAGGATTACGCCATTGCAAATTTTTTGTTTTATTTTTCAAAGTGACCGAGGAATAGTAGGATCGAAATACATAAAATGCACCCACGGGTGGAAAGCCCTTGAAATAAGATATCAAATCAAATTTGTTGTAGTGATGTGCTACATATTCTATACGTATGGAATGGTTTTCAAGAATATTTAGTAATTGGAGGTGCACTAGCAATTGCATTGTCTGATTCCCAGTAAAGCCGACGGAATAAAATGTGTAACATAGGCTGGGAAATATACAAGGCGTTTAGTAATTGCTTTACAAATTGGCTTTCAAAAGTCAAAAGCTACAGTAATGCATTTTTGTAGCTGCATCATACGACTAGAGGACACAATAAAGAATAATCGTCACGATATTTAATATTATTTATTTATTTATTTATATTTATTTATTTATTTATTTATTTCAATGCCTTAAAGGCCCGAAGGCGTTACAGAACAAAGTGGTGATCAAAAATAAAACAAATAAAAACGGCATATATGCAATACAACATCATACAAGAGACAAAGGCGGATTAATGAAACAAAAAACATTTTTCAATAGCAGATTTAAAATTGAACGGATTTGTTATGGTGGCGATCGAGGTGTGCAGGTGGCTTCATTCGTTCCTTGTTTTAGAAATTAATTAAAAAGGTACATGTTAGTGCCACAGTGAGAGACACCTATCTTATAACTGTTATAATTTTATAACACAGGATGACATGTAGGACGGTTCTAAAAGCAGCTCGCTTTTAAGTCAATCATTTTAATGATAAATCTTATGAAAAAGGGCTTGGTTGGACACTTTTCTGCGTATAGCGAGATGATAGTTTAAAGTAGCTTTCATTAATGAAACACCTGATGCACGATGGTAGTTAGGCAAAATAAATCGACACTGCGATTTTGAGCTGATTCTAGATTATTGGTAAGAAAGTCTAGGCTTGTATCGCATACCGCAGTAGCGTACTCTAGTTTGTCAAATAATTTAAGTCAAATATTTCACAATAATTCGTTATGTACCTTTTATTCACTAAAATCAACATATGGTTCTGATTAGAACGTTATTGAATTCTATCAAAAACCACGAATCAGTTAAGTTATAAACAGCGGTAATAAAAATCCTAATCATCCACGTTTTCGCGTCAAAAGCCTTGCACCTGCTGCACGAATGATAGCTATTTTCCGCGCGCTTTAAGTCTTCCTACGATTTTCTTAATTTAGTGGTTTTCGATGACGCTCAGTGCGTTTCTTATTGGTACCATGTATAAATTGACTTTAAATTATTTAAAAGTGATTTCGGATATTTTTGGCGATTGTTTGACTAATCGTGACGACTAGCCCATATATTTTATACACCTGGTCGTTTACCTCGACCCGTACGAACCGCAGTAGTGTAGCATTCACGCTTTTGAAAAAACACATTTGTAACCCTTAAATAAGAACGTGCTGCATAGTTTCTTCAGCACGTTAATGACTAACTATTGTAACCACTCAAAATTCAAGTAAATAACAATAGAAACAGCAATAGTTGGTATGTCCACTCACTCTTGGTATTCGTCAATATAGATGGGGTCGTAATATTCGGTGGAAAATCTTGTATACATTAAAATATTAAACTTACATTTTTTTCTTCCTTTTTAATAGGAATGCTGCAACGGAATATGCACGCCTATCAAATTCGATTTTGGAAACCCGTTAACTCTGAAGTCATGCGCTAAGTAAAAGGACAGCAGCTGGACGGTATCCATGGATCCGTGAAGTCGCTAACGGATCAACTTGCGTTCCAAATATTGCTGGAAACCTACACCAATTCAAATCTAGAGGTGGTTGTTTAATATTTGTGTTTGCCTTAAAAAACTTGCACATGACTAATAAAAATAACCTTGTATTCAGTCTCCTCATTCATTAACACTTAAAGCACCCATGAAACGAATTTTGGGCTGGAATAAATAAACCTAGATTGGGATTTTACTGATAGCATATCGTTCAGCGGGCCAAAAGAAAAAGGTAGAAAGTCAAAAGCCTGACTTTCCGTGCGAAAATTTGAAAACACAGCGGATTATTTTGTACCTCCTTCCCTTCGTAAGCTCTCTGCTTTTTCAGTGTGATACATCCGCGATCCCAAAGCGCGTCACCGCGGGCCCAAACGCACGTCACACGACACCGGACCTCACTTATTCCCTTCACCCCTAAGCTGACAGCGCGGTGGAAGCTACGCGCCTGCCGGGCCAATCAGCCACCTCCCTTTCATCACCGGACCTCATTCTGTGCGCGTGGGTATGCGTGAAAGAGCGTGATCACGTGACAAAAGGGTGGCTGGCCCAACGAGCACGTAGCTTCCACAGCACTGTCAGCTTCGAGGTGAACGAGATGGGAAAGCAACTTTTGTCTAAATGTTGAGCGACGTGCTAATCTTCTAGCGGTAGAATGGCTGTGTCCGGTTACACAAACGAGAGTTCGAGCAAAAGAAGAGTCCCCCTTTCCGTCTTCTTGAACTGTTTGGTAAAATGCGCGATTTATCAGTTGAGGAGGAAAGCTAAACAGGAAAGAGTTGGAAAATCGTTTCATGACTCCTTTAAGAGGTGCAATTTGATCATAATTTTATTACGAATTTCGGTTTTATACTCGTCTCCACGAACACCAATTCTGGTTTCGTAGTCACAAAATTCCTGCCATCGCCGCCGTTTGCACGAAATGGCATCTGGACATCAGTGCAAAGCTCTCAATAGTGTTACTCACGCGTCGGCTCAATGGATTCATCAGTGTCATCTAACGCTGTGCGTATGTGGCGAAGAACCTTGTATGGTTCAAAGTTTTGTTTTTGATGCTTTTCATTGAAACCGTGGCCCCGTATAAAAGTCCAAACTCAAACCTGGCCTCCGGGCTGAAAGTGGACGACGCCACAACGAAGGTTGTTCTAAAAAACAAGTAATCATTAGTCACGATTTAGGACACACAAACAAGACTCGTGCATACTATATAAACACACAAGAGAAACCTTGACAATATTGGTAGTTAAAAAAAAAGTGTAGTACAGTTATCTATAGACAAGCTAGTTACACTAGGCGGGGGAGGGGGGACAACAGAACATTTATGTTATTGGAAGTCTAAAAACGTTTAAGCATTCGTCATAGTTCAGAGGACGAGCAACATGTATATGGACTACATTGACAGACAGAAAAGATGCAGCCTTTACACTGTGGCTAGTACAGAAACTGAAGGTTTGGGAGTGCTTAAGGGTAATAGAACACATCCCACTTTAGCACAAGCTCTCCTCCTGAATACAGGTCCAATCGTTGAAAACATGCTTCCTCGCCAGGCTGCTTGAGGAAGAAATTGTTCGTCTTCTGCACTTTGTAACAGCACTTATGAATACGGAACCTTTCCACTTGCAGCTGGTTCAAGAGGAGAAAAACCTTATCATTCACGAGGTACACCCTGCTAACCTGAGCGAAGCTGGGTGCCGTTGTTTTGTTCATGATGAGAACGTCCTTAGTCCGGTAGGTTCCTCAGCTTGTCTCCGCAGATTTCGCCTCACACACCTGGCCATGGGATATCAGACTTTGTGCACAGGAATGCAGTTCAGTAGGGTCTACTTCCTTTAGGCCCCATGCACAGGCTTGCTTGTCGAGGATGTATCTGTGCAACTCGTAACCCTGCCACAACTGATGCCATGACGAGAGAGATTTTCTGATGTTTACGAAGTTTTTCGTCTTTTATGCTAAGTTCTTAAAATACTGGTGCTTGCTCTCGAACCTCATGCACCAGTACTGTTAAAGTGGTCCATACTCTTGAATGAGGCGAGGATAGTGCACCAGGTAGTGTAGCTTGGGTGTTACAGTGGCTGATGTGAACAGCTCGCTGGAGGCCCGCAAAAAAGCTTGCATTCTGTCTCTCAGGTAAGGGAGGAACTCGACGGGCACCTGTGGAGCGAGAACCATGTCTGTTATTTTCCGGTACATTAAATACACCTCCCGGTATGCATTGCCTTCAGGGATGCAAGATGCCAGCATAAGTAGAAGAAGTCTAAAAAGGCACCACTTCCGTGGGGCTATGCCTTTGAGGGAACGTTGGTTTTTAGCGAAGTTGCTGGGTAGTTCTTCGGGCTTATTCTTTTTGTCGTTGAAACCAACCTTAAATTGGGCTACCCTGTTGAAGTCAAACAACGTAAGGGTGCCGTTTGAAGTGAGCCCCTTGGGAACTTGATCAAAGACAACAGCAAACCCTCCCTCGAACATGTCGTGCATGACGTCCGGCATCAGCTGCTGGGTGACTTCAAAGTCCTTCAAGGGTAGCATGGGAAAGGGGTCCAGTGACTCCATAGTTTGTCTTCAAAGCTGCATTAACAGAAATTGCCGACAGCTGTTGGTGGTGTGCAGCCGAATTCCTAAGCGTGCACAGGTCTTCGCTTGTCAGTTCTGCCAGATTTTCTTTGCGTGTCATGCAGAAGTGGCACACCCGGCCATTGCTGAAGGAGCAAGAGAACCCGGCAAGTTTGTGGGGTGAGAGATTATCCCCACAAACTCCAACAACTGTGGCCTTTACTGTTACAGTGCCTCTGCTACTTTGGACTTGAAGACCATGGTCGTTCAGTTGGGCCAGGTCATGGGTAGGGCTGCAACACTTCTTTCAGTCCCTCCTTCTCAACGTCCTGATACTTTGCCATCAGTGTTAAATGGATATTGCTCAAGTTGGCACGGTAACTTGGATGGAGGTCGAGGAGTCAAAAGTAAACAACCAACAACTTGGTGCCTCCTTTGGCTTGGTCCCAAGGGATTAGCGATTCCCACTTCATCCGTGTACAGAATGATGTGAAGGTTGTGCTCAGATTCTGGGGTATTTGTTGTCACTTGACTCAGCGCTGTGCAGTCTTGGGTAAGTTACTTTTAAAAACTAATTCATTGCAGTTACGGCTACTTTCAGAAAAATGTAGCGAAGTTACCGTTACAGTTACCGCATCAAAATAGTAACTCGTTAAAGTTAATTACTTCTAAAAAAGTAACGATGTTACTTTTCAGTTACTTTTCTATAACACGAAAAATTTAGGAAATACTCGAAAACGCCCCTCACCATGTTTTATTGAATAAAAGTAAAAAAAGACGACGACGAAGAAGAAGAAGCACACAGTGTATCGAGTACAGCTCCGCTGGTCTTCCTTCTTCACGAGAGTGGAAAGGTTGAACATTTTTTAAAGAAAAAATTACAAAGAAAGACTATACTCGTTTCTGTCCCATACTCCCATCTTTCCAATCTCGTGTTTGGAAACACGCGCCTATTGGGTTGGATGCATGTCACAAGCTTTACGCCATAATATAGGTCAATGAGGTGCCTGGTTCAACACCAGGACAAGGCGGATTTCTTTTAGTCGCGCAGTAGTCACCTAGTTGTGTTTGGAGATTTGGTGTTTGTCCTTTGTCCCCTTGCTCCCCTTCACCAGGAAATTTTTATCGTTATTCTTGTCCAGCCTGCATGCGTTGCACCTCTGCATTAATTGAAACATCGTCATAACCATAAAATGCAGGCCGTTCACCCTTATTGGTGTTAAACTGGTGCAGCTATTGAAACCCGTCTCTTCTACAGGCGTGTAACTCAGGATTAACTCAGTTGAATCGGCGCTTGAGGCGTTAGAGGAGCCAATAGTGGTGCCAAGAGCTTGCTTGAGCTCCTCTCGCAATATCTCGCGAATTTGAAGTCGCAGACCATCTTGAGCTGTTGGTTCAACGGCACGGCGGGGGAGCTAGGGTTACTGTCACCGGAGGAGCCGTCCCGCCACCTTATTGCCGCTCCAATAGACTGGACCCTGTGCTGGTGGGCCTCCGTGAAACATCCGGAGTCGCTGACGGCGGAGTTGACATCGGCAGGCGGCTGATTGAGGAACATTGCGAAAGATTCGTCGGCTATTCCCTTCAAGAGTTGGTGGAAGCGCGCACCCTTTTCTAGTTGCTCGTTCGCCCTGGGACAGACACTGAGTACGTCCTCGATGTCAGCTGTGTAGATCTCGCCTGGTTGCTGTACACGAAGGCTGAGGCGACGTTCTGCTTTTGGTGCGGCGATTTTAAGGCCTGCCGAATATTTCCCTAACACGGGTTGTGAACGCTTCGCATGTGTGCCACTCCGTCTCGTGATTTAGATACTGTCATGAATAGTTAATATGGACCCCTCCGTTCCCCAGAAACATAACTCATAGTGTTAGTCGTTCATATTGACGAATCAGGTTCAAATCACACACACACACAACTAGCAAGCGTAGAAAAGCTTTCCCCTTCCCATTTTCTCCCGCAACAAGCAGTTGGAGACGAGAGGAAGGAGAAACGCGTATCTGGACCCTCGTTTGTGCACCTGTGTCCCAGACGTCGCTTTGCCCTCCCCCTCCTCCTCCTCCCCCCCCCCTCCACGCTTTCCCCATAGCATGTTTACAAACAAACCGGAGCGCCCCTAGCGGACGCCACCGGCGCCGCGCATGCGCGATGGGGGTGTGGGCAGAGCTCGCCGTCGCCCATAAACATGCCATTGAAAGGCGATGTTGTCGGCGTCAGTGTGAGTCCCCCTGCCCTTTTTCGCGTTCGAATTGTTGGTTCTACGTCTTCCTGGCGATGTCACACTATCTTGAGCGGCGTCAGCGAAATTACCGAGGCTCGTTACACCGCAAAACTTCGCGTGAATAATGTGACATGTGGATAAGTTCCGTAAATCGCGAAGCAGTTTACTTGACGTCCGCTTCCACTGGTGTCTTGGGAAATTGAGTCTACTGAGCGTGCATTTCTGCAGAAGAAGTTTTCATTGAAAGAATATTGACACGTCAATCAACAATTGATTCCTTCTTGGTAAGATTTATTGCGAAAGCCCGTTACAACCGCCGAACCGCGCCTCCTATATCAGAGAACAATTTATACCCACCCTGACACTTTCGCATACATCCGTTTGCTGGGCCAAGCTAGCGTGCCTTAATGGCCTTCTGTTTAGGGTGATGCCACCTTTGTAGTACCCGATGCCGACAGCACGCGCTCACAGAGAAAATACAAAGAAATCGCCGGAAACAAAAATGTCGCCGTAGCACAGTCAGCGCCACGAGCGCGTGCAGGGACACGCCCTTTCACGTGCTTCAGAACAAAATAAAAAAGAAGAATCGGAAACAAAATGGCCAGATGTCATCACCCCAAGCAAAGCGCACATGAAGGCACCCTGAGGCTAGCTACCTAGCTATACTCTGTTTCACCTTGTGTCGTACCGCAGGAAATGCTACAAGCGCGAGCTCCTTGCTCACAGGGCACATCTCGGCGACACAAGCTCTCGTGCGTTAAAGTAGCTCCCAACGCTATGAGCTCGCGCTTCAGCCTTGTCTGCGGCACAACATAAGGTGAAACGGAGTATAGCTGAGCACAGCTGGCAGCGGCGCGAGCAAGGCCACGAGAGGAACGTGATGGTGCTCGAGCCATCCCACTGTGAACCAATGTTTCGGCCACCCCACGGGTGCGTGTCGCCATCTATTGGTTGAACTAACGCCTTGTTCAAGATGGCTGCCGTGGGACCGCAGCCTTAAATAGTTTTGTACGACATGTTTATGTTAGTAGGCTTGTGTAGTATCTGGAGGTCACCAATTTCTGTCCGTCACGCCGACCCTAAAGGCTGAACTCCATGGAGCGAATTATGCCACGAATAACAGACGAACGTGGCCCGACGGCACGCTCACTTTGTGCGCCACGTAGCAGACACTGTGCTGGTGCCACGCTCCGAGCAAAAGCCGCCGTGCCAAATTCGTCGCTTTTTCGCAGCATATTCGTCCCACGGAGTCCAGCCTTAAGGCTGCGGTCCCACGGCGGCCATGAAAAATGACAATATGTTGCCCTTGTTTGCAGCGCGATTCTAGACGCTTAGTCACTGCCTAAAAATATTTAACTCATGCTACCCTGTATAAAATAGGCAATGGGCCTCATTTGGATATATGATATATATTTCTGAAGCAAAAAGCGAGATCGGGGAGGATCTGCGAATATTGGTGTTTTGGTCATACATGGTTTGGTAGTACAAATGGGGAGAGTTTACCGTTAGAGAAATGTTTTCAAAAATTTCATGGTTTGTAGATAAAGAGTGTTTTCTTTGCACAGCGTGGCCGCTTTTTTCATTTTCTTTGGTTTCGGAAATTGACCTCTTGGAAAATTGGCTTTACCGAAGCATATTCACGAGCTATTTTCTGGACAACTCTGGTATATTTGTTTCTGAAACTTTTATAGCTATTGACTATAAAACCTACAAGCGTGTGTTAAATTTAATTAGGATTGACGTTTAACTTTGCGTAAGACTAGCGTAAAACTAATGAAAATGGTAAAATCAATTAACACTCGTTTGGTAGTACGAATGCACCGGTATGGGTTGTCAACACAATTGATCAACCTTCTTAGAGACAACTAAATATGTGCTCTTTTGCATAGCGGCTTCTTTTTCCGCAATTTCCGCATTTGGTTTCTCTAAAAACATTAATAAAGTTCGAGCAAAATTGCATCCTTCTTAGACAAAAAAAATCGCATTTATCTATATTTATACTATTCTGATGGGTAACTGTTATTATAAAGAGGTTAATATCTGATTACAATATAGCAGCTTTTGTTTTCAGTTAACATCTCTCATTTTGTTTGAGGCGATGACACAAACATGATTGCCGGTTCTTCAGATGTGCTTTATGGACATGAAACAGATTTATTGGCATCTAATAATATTTATTGTATGAAATAGATAAACATTGCGATATTAGACTTTCAATGATCTTGCTTTGGTTTCTTGATAGTATGAAGCTTAGTTAGCTTTAAAAACAATCGAAAACTGTTTGGTTGTTTTATTGCGCTACCTGACGGATGGCAGAAGAACTGCTGATTTCTAAATTCAAGAAATTTTCGAGGGCGGCGTTGGCGTTGTATCATCATCAGTGTCCATGTATTTTGCCTTCACATTTGGAAAATACATTGGAAGATTTACTATCGACAATAAATGGTTTAAGTATACTGGGTCAGGTTAATAAATCTAGATAAATAATTGCTGTAGTGCAGTGTGATATATTGTGTTGATTATTCGATGCGATTGAAATCAATAAAGACGAAAGAGCAGAATACAACCTGGGGGTTCACTTCGCGCCTACAAGAGCCACTGAGTGAGCTGCGCTGGGAGTATCGGCACTCCGTTCCTCAACATTGTTGTGGGAGCCGCCATTTCGGGTCTAGTGCAGCAAACGCAACTTGCCGATCGTCGTGATTCAGAAGTGCGACTTCCTCAGCATTTTGTCCGGTGTTAAGAAGCCAGTGTAAATATTGCTTTGCTCTGTCGTTGACTGTTTATAACATTATGGAGGACAGAAAAGAGTTTCCTGTGATTTCAGATAAACTCGGATCACTGGCAACCATGATTTTACGCCACGATCTGGCCAAGTGTCGTTATTCTGAAGTAGCTTATTTAATGACACTATTCATGCCCTTGTTCAAGGAGCCTGTTACCTGAAGAGGCCATGACGTAAGCCCGTGGGTTCACAAGCCTACCTTGACACCTACCTCTTCCTCAATTGTTCCCGCTAGTAGCACTAGTGCCTCGAACCTCCTTTCCGTGACTGAAACTGAAACTATATATGAATAATACACCTTTATTATAGCTTATTTAGTTATAACCAACTACACATAATGAGAGAAGAAGCGGTCAGGTAGGAGAAACGCTGGAGTTTTATGTGCCGACCGTTCTAACCGTCTCGAAGAGAACACGCGAGCTTGTGCGGATTTCCAAAAGACGATCAAAAGAAAGAGGCGGCACGCTGTGTTTTTATGTGATTGTGCGTCTTATTTATATACAGGTATATTTGAAGATCGATGATGGACGTCGATCAGTCTCGAGGTAATGTAACGTGGTAACATTATATAAAACAAGCACAATGAAGGACCGCACGACTTAATTTTTTCCAATTTCTTGGATTGTAATCATGGCGGTAGCCTATTGTACTTACTGTTGACGAAGAGCAATATGAGGTGACGAGGTAGTGGTCAGTTGATGAGGCTCATAAGATTGAGCGACATTAGTGGGTGTCGAACCACAACGTACAGTGCGGACTTGTCTCAAGTATCATTACCTAATATTTCTTACTTCCGAACAGAATATGGTATGAATCATCGAGGATGATGCTTTACAACTGTACGTGGGAACAGAAAAACTGCACTGTGCAAAAGTGCGACTTATTCATTAATATAAAGGACGGATTCTAACAGCATCCCTAAGTGGACGGCTTGTAACAAATGGCCGTGTTGAGTGAAGTGTCCCCGTTCCAAAAGATTCTTGAAGTTTACTGAAGCCGCAAAAGAGTATCAGGCGAAAATAAAAAAGAGCTTGGTGTGAAGTTCCAAATCACCACCATAGATTCTACTACCAAACACAAGGGCGAGTTCCTGACAACGCACAAGAGATTTGTGTGATTTCGTTATATTTACACTCAAGAGGCATTGATATCCAACGTGCCTCAGAGGGACGACAACGTCTGGCCAAACAACATAGAGACCTTTTCTGTCCAAGTTTTACATGAAAGGCCGGACTTCCGCTGAAATTCCTCACGTAGACAGAGTTGTCCGATCGAACAGAACTCGCCGTTCCGACTCTGAGGAACATCTCCGATCTTCGTTCATCGGACCCATGAGTGTCCGCGAGATCGAGGGGTGTGGTCTCTTCGTCTGCCGAACGACTGCTTCGGCTGAGTGTTTTCCCGTGGAAGATGAGACCGCATTGCTGTGCCAGAACAAGAACTTGGCGATTCTTCACTCGAACTGCTTCTTCCCTAAGCTTCGAGAGGGCTTTCTTCGTTTCGCACACCATCTGTTCTGCTTGCCGTTAGTTTCAGGGTGGCAGCGGTTGACTAATGTGCCGCCTGATGCACGTTTTTACTTTTTTGTTTTTGAGACGCTATTAACCCGTTTACCCTTTTTTTTAAACGAGATTCGGCGTGCGTTATCAGAGAAAAGTATTTTCGGTAGGGCAAAAGCTAGCGAAACAGAGTGAGTAGAACGTCAATGGCGCGTTTGTACGTCGTGGCACGCGACCGTGTAAACTTCAACCACTTAGAGTACACATCGACCATGACTGGGCGGATGCGGACCAGCGTTTCGCCATGCACCCGCCGACTGAAGAGCGGATCGTTTTCAGATTACTGGTCATAATGGCGCTAGACTCGAGCAAAACTTCGGAGGCTTTCCGCCAAGTTGGCCCAGGTGCCAACACTTTTGGCTGAAAGCGGTAAGTGCCTCGAAACGTCAACAACGTCAGTGACGACGTGCTGTGCTCCGACGCCCGGCGCTTTACCATTCGCTGAGACGAGACTTCGCGGTACGTCTGCCGCGAGTCGTCCGGATATCCGGGTCATCCCCGGCAACTCCATCTCCTGACAAAACAGGTTTTAATTTGTCCGCATGTCTATGGTGTAGCAATCATGTGAACCTATAAATTCCCGAACGCTTCCATCATCACTTGCCATCACTCAAACGCCGCTCAATCATAGTGTCTTGCATGGCTAGCAAATGCCTTCCTATTTATGCTGATGCTTTTCATCATATTCCTCCTGAGCTATGCACCGCTACATAACGTGTGTCGCTTGGCATCGCGACATCTATTGCAACGCATTGTTTTCTCGGGAACGGTAATGTAACAAACCATTGCGCAACATCTTCCGGATACCGTAGAGCCAATATTTCGTTACATCACTTTTCAGTCGTCGTTGTAATGGCGAGGTAAATACCGTAAATTGCGAAGCAGTTTGCCAGACGTCCGCTTCACTAGTGTCTTGGAAGATTGAGTCTACTTG
This sequence comes from Ixodes ricinus, assembly GCA_037355805.1. NCBI lineage: Eukaryota > Metazoa > Arthropoda > Arachnida > Ixodida > Ixodidae > Ixodes > Ixodes ricinus. The sequence goes on from JAZHYW010011923.1 coordinate 18,705, forward strand.
AGCGTGCATTCGTGCAGAAGAATTTTCACATTGACAAGAATATTGACACGTCAATCAACAATTGATTCCTTCTTGGTAAAATTTATTGCGGAAGCCCGTCGCAACCGCCGAACCGCATGTCCCTGTTGATCAGCACCGACATTCTCGCAGTAGATGAGCGCTGCTGGGCCACGCTATTGAGCCGGCTGGAGCACAGCTGGGTGCGTGGAGCAGAGCGAGGCCAACATGAGGGAACGTGATGGTGCTCGAGCCATCCCGCCATGAGCCGATATTTCGGCCACCCCACGGGTGCGCAGCGTCGCTATCCATTGGTTGAACTACCGCCTTGTTCAAGATGGCTGCCGTGGGACCGCGGCCGTAATACCAGCATAGCGCACGGTCTTATTATAATAAGACAGGTTAAGCAGGTGAGCAGTGCGTTTTCCAACCTGAATCTCAAACTCGAGTGGCTCGACGTTTTCAAACAGCTCACTGCACATAAACTGAAAACCATATAGGAGTTTGCCGACTGTGACTGCCCTGGCCAATGTCTGCCAGGCATTTTGTCGCAGCATCGGGCATTTGTGCAAATTCGCCGCTTGGCATGTTGTAGCGGGATTCATTCTCTGTCTGAGCTGTTAGATCCACGTTCGTGGCTATTGCAGCTTGCTAGCAATACAGAGTTGTCCATTTTTGGACGTTCTAAATTCATCTCCCATGATAGTTCGTGATCCGTTGAGTACGAATGGTGCGAGTTTTTCCGTCGATGCTGATAAGTTCAGTCTCTCTCCGGAGAGAATTGAAATCCAATTTTATCTTGCGTCAAGTCAAAAGTGGTGCGCTAGGAATGTTCGATGGGAACTGTGTGGAAGTGAAACAGATTGTTCTATGTTATCAGATTGTTCTATGTTATCAAAAGATAAGTCAGTACTTTTCAGCTTCCAGCTCCACTCGCATGGCCTCTTTGTCAGAAGAGCCAGCAGCCTCCCCTATAAAGTTGTGGGAGACGAAGGTGGAATACGGCGGGGCGGGAGGCCACGAGACAGGCGCGGCCGAAGAGACACGAGCTGGCGCCACACGGTGCGTGCTGCGCGAGGCTAGGGCCGGGCAGGAACGATGGAGCCGTTCTGGCTGGTCTGGCCCATGGCGATCCCCGGAGCGGTTCGCCAGCGAGGTTCTGACCAGCACCGGAGGGAACGGCGAGCCCTGGCCGTACCAGCTTAGGCCTTGACGATCCCGGAGTAGTTCCGGAGCGAGACTCCGGCTCTGATAGCCCGGGACAGCTGACGCAGCGCTCGCGTGGGAATGACGATCCGCAGGCCTAGACACTGGGCCCCGACTGCGAGCTCTGACCGGCAGGCGACAACCAGGGGTCGGCGGGCCCGGACTGCCGGCTCTCGAGGACGGGCAACCGGGACGTTCAGTAAACCCATTCGCTGTCTTCTCGTTGTGTTTTTTTCACTCCTGTGAGACGAGTGAAGCACAGACCGATCGGGCGGCGATTATTGTAGAGCGAGAATACCACAAATTAAAAACATCTGTATACAGGGTGTTTCACGAAAGGTGGACAAACTCGATATTGCGAAAACTACGCGTCGCAACAAAAAAAGACTTGTGTCGTTTTGGTCCTGGGCCAGGGGCCTATTTAGGAAAATTATTAAAGTCCGAGATAATTAAATTGTTAATTATTTTCGCGTAATTAACTTTTTTAATATTGTGTTTAAGAGCATAGTTTCAATTAGAAAATTGCTCAGCGTCATCGAAAAACACTAAATCAACAAATTGCAGAACGATAGAAGGCACGGGAAGCATTTTACGGCTTTCTGAAAAGCCGCACAAATTCGACGGGTTTTTAGGTTTCGGTTTGTTATCGGAGCGCATCTCGCCCCGGCAGCACCGCGCCCCGTGGAGAGATAGTGCAGCCAACCTCTGCTGCGCTGTCATCGCGCGACGCAGCAGAGGCTGGTTGCACTATCTCTCCACGGGGCGCGGTGCTGCCGAGGCGGAGATGCGCTCCGATAACAAACCGAAACTTAAAAACCCGTCGAATTTGTACGGTTTTTCAGAAAGCCGTAAAATGCTTCCCGTGCCTTCTATCGTTCTGCAATTTGTTGATTTAGTGTTTTTTGACGATGATGAGCAATTTTCTAATTGAAACCATGCCCTTAAACCCAATAATAAAAAAGTTAATTACGCAAAAATAATTAACAATATAATTATCTCGGACTTTAATTATTTTCCTAAAAAGGCCCCTGGCCCAGGACCAAAACGACACAAGCCTTTTTTTGGTGCGACGCGTAGTTTTCGCAATATCGAATTTGTCCACCTTTCGTGAAACACCCTGTATATTGCGTCGATAATAAACGTGCGACGTTGAGTGTAGAAAGGCACCTGGCGAAAAACCCAGTCCCCACAAATTGAATTTCAACTGATGTGACAGGTAAAATATTTTACTTTCACTTACTCTACGCAATTCGTCCCGGCCACTATAGGGACGTTATTCTTCTGCGAGATTAAGGGTTTAGTTTGTGAGATGGTTTAACGTCGTCTTACAATGTACGATGAATGGCTGTGTTGAGGGTACTTGCGTGATTTGCATGTCACAGTTAAATCGCAGTCTTGGCACTTTAATGACCAACATCGGAGGGGGCCGGATAGCTTCTTAAGAGCTGCAATCCAAGAGAAGGCGTGATGGTCTGTGAACAATGTAGATGAGGGCACCGTAGCGTTGCTGGAGCAAATATTCGAGATAACCCCAACTCACCGCGGGACCAAGTGCGCACCGGAATGGCATAGTTTCTCCCTGCATTTAGTGAGATTGCCTCTGGCGCAAAGCTTAATGACACGCTCTATGCGAGCGAACACCTTGCGCAACGAGCGCTCCATGTCCGTGTTCCACTGGCGTCCGTGAGTAACGCGGTGCTGGAACCTATGGAGGAAGTTACCCGGCGAGTTGAATAGATGTTAGGGCCAATATGAGATACAGAAAACCTCAGACTTTCACTACGAAGCCTTATTCAAACACGTTGCGGTGTGGGAAGTAATTCATTAAAAGATGTACCGAACGATGTTTGAAAACCCAGTACGAATCTTCTGCAATATTGATAATGGGTTTATAAATATTAGAGTATAAAAAAGAAATGCACGAACGTATATCTGGGCCTGATTTTTGCGCATGTTCAAGACGGATGCCGTCTGCACTGACCACGAGGCCCAGGATCATAATTTGTCTTACTGCAAATACTCCACGAATATAATCCCTGGAGAAGGGGAACAAGAGGGTCAAAGGAAAAACACAAAATCTCCAAACACAGCTAGGTGACTCGCACCTGTAATGGAGAGGTCCCGGGTTCGATACCTGGACCAGGCGGATTTTTTTTGGTCGCGCACCAGTCACCTAGCTGTGTTTGGAGATTTGTGTTTGTCCTTTGTCCCTCCTGTTCCCCTTCTCCAGGGATTATTTTCGTCATTCTTGTCCAGCTCGCTTGCACCTTTGCATTTAATTGCATTATAATGCAAATACTCACTTCAATTCTTTGAATTTAGTAGCAGCAATCCAGAACTTGTCGGAAACGGTGGATGTGTTGATCGAGTTTAGTGGAAAATGCTACAATGTGACCTAGACAACAGAAACATAGATTCTAGGTAAGACTACGAAGGAGCGTATTAATTATCCGTTCGTACGTGGCGGGATCATCGTAGAGTCCGAAAGGCATCACGCTGAAAGATTCTAGGTTTATCAACTTTGGCTAAAGGAATCTACTGGTACCCACTAAGGAGGACCATAGAAGTTAAGTACCAGGATACTTGAAGTGCATCTAGCGTACAGTCAATTTGGGGTAGAGAATAAAAATCCTTCCTGCATACCTGCGTGCATTATTAAGGCATCTATGTTCTACACAAAATAGCAAAGATCCGTCATGTTTCTTGACCAGGAAAACAGGGGGAACCAAAGGGACTATATGACGGCCCAATGACTCCTTTAAAGCACATACCTGACGTGTCACTGTATAACTGCGCGCTCTTCAATCGAGACTCTATAAGGTCGGCTCCTTACTGAAGCCTCTGCAGTGAGAAGTCTTCACCGGTGTCGCTGGCATAGTGCACTAGCGATGATTGTGCAAGGGAAGTCATGTGGAAGTGAAACAGGTTGTTGTAGATCTTCAGAAGATGAGTCAGAACATGTTGATCTGCATATAATGTTGGGTTGATAATGCCTCCAATGCTACTTGATTGGTCTTCAGTGTGTGGGAGGCAAGTTGTCATACGGGACGCGCAGTTAGTGAGCGAAGCAACGTTGTGTTCTTCGACCGTCGGCCAAGTGGCAACATGACTTTCATGTGGAAGAATTTAATGCTATAGAGAAGCGTTTGTGACGTAGATATAAACTTAGACCTCTCGTACTCTTACCATATAACGACAGAGTACGAAACAGTGATGCCCTTAGTCAAATGAGTGAGGATGGTTATATTAAGTCGGAGACTCCATGGAAAATTCCGATTAGGTTTAAGTGATGCAACGATGACCCATAAGGGTCGCAGAAGAATTGCACCTGTTGTGCGCCAAGATACGGCGGCTTGTTGTTCAGGAAATTCGTCAGGGGCGTCAAAGTATTTACGTGCTACTCATGGTTAGCGCAGTAAGTTGAAATCCCGTTGAAATCCTGTTGAAAATTCCGTTGAAATCAAAAAATCTAATCCCAAATTGATATTCGCACGCAGTTGTGTAGAACGGTAAATAAAATAGCATAGCGGGTACCAGTGACGAGCGCTGATAGAGTTGCTCATCCCAGTGGAGGACAGATTATACTATATCCGAGACGCGAAGTTGTTGACGTGCAGGTGTCAGACTTGCGTGTAAGACGTCTGCGGACGTCATTAAAGATGCAAGATATTAAGCGCCAGTGTCGACTAGAACAGAAAATATTTGTCCGCTAATTTCAATGTAAATGGTGGTACTTCCTACGGATGGAAGACGTACTGCAATATTCGAGTTTGCAGTCTGACCTCCGGTGTACTTTGCTGGGCTGCCGCGCTTAGTTTGGCAGCTGTGGGAGCAACGGCGTTGTTAAACGCCATGATATAGCGACAACGGGAAGGATATAGGGAAGGCGACTCAAGTACGGCTGTTCAAGAGTGTCTGAAAAGGGCTTGCATTGCTGCAGTTAGGGAAATGTTGGCTGACGTCAAAAACGGAAGTATCGAGATGGGGTCGATGTCGTGCACGGGAGACGCTTTTGTGTATCCGACGGCGGCAGTAGCGAGCAATGTGACCAAGGTTGCGGCAGTATAAACATATGGGCCTGCCGTCCTCCGTTCTCTGCAGGTCAGACTTGCGTTGTGGTTCATAGAAGCGTGGTGTTTGGTGCTTGTGCGCATGAAAGGTGCGTTGAGTGATGCTGCGCCGGTTGTATGGAGCAGAGAAGCGAACACGTCTGGGATGTTGGCGGTGTAGGCGTGTACGATCACGGAGAACTTGAAGGCTGGAAAGCGGAACGCAGTTAATTTTGACTCCTTTTGAGATGACCTCTTCCTCAAAGGCTTGTACGGAGGTGTCGGCAGTCATGCATAGTGGGCTGAAATATCGTCGTATAGCCCCTCGCGTATGATGGTGCAGATCAGTTTTTGTAAGTACGTGATTCCGACCGTGTAAAGAAAAGCCTTGTGGAGGCTTTCAAAGGCGCCTGTGTGATACGATAGCCTTGCATTTCTTTGTGCGTTTAGTCGCTGTGCGGTTTAGGGGTTTTCCGGGCGACAATTGAAAAGTGTTCAGGGGTCAATCCTTTAAAAAGGGGTCGGATCCTGTCGTCTCTGTCATTTGTTCATTGAGGCGTTGTCAAAGACGAAGGACGGCTTCGAAAGAGCTCGCGGTTGACTCGGATGGGGTTTGGCAGCGGCGGAGCAGCTTGTCTTTAGCGGGCTGCCTGCGATTCTCAAATTTGCGAATGCTTTCGAAAAAGTGGTCGTGAAACACACCCCAGGAGTTGATGTTGACCTCATGATTATCAAACCTTTGGAGCGCTGTGTCTTTTAGACAAATAAAACATCGCGTTCGCCAGCTCATGGCAGTCGTCCCAGCGGCTGCGGAAGCTGACACAATTTTCTGTTAGTCGTCGACATCGGAAGAGCCGCTGAGATGTAGCTGGCTTCCGAGTCCGCTGTGGCTGTGGTATCTGCGCGTCAATTGCGAAGCTCCAGAGCAGTATTGGGGATCGGAAGGAGTGCTGATGTAGGGAACGTACTGACATCCAGCACTTGTAGAAGGTTTATTACTTTACAATGCACGATAAATGACTCTGTGGATAGTGTTGCTGAGGTTGCCCAATCGAATTCTCTGCTTCGGGCGCTGGCTCTGTAGTCTCCTTCTGTTCGTCTTTTTTCTCTCACAGTGTGAACGAATTTCGCGCATATTGGTCTAGGCCTTTTTTATTTATGTGTTTTGTAATATTTGTTTATCACGATCTTCCTTTGCCAAAACTTTGCAGGTGGCGTCTGAAATACGCAAAGACCATTCATCTTGGTCATATTTCTAGCATTTTCATGCTCTTTTGGCATGCAAAATACCTTTCTTTTTCTTCTTTTTTTGGCGATCTAATTGAAATTTTATTTGGCGCACGTCGTTTGGCGCTTGTATCAGAAACCAACTCGACCGACGAACGATGTAAAAATGTCTACTAAAGCACACCACTAGCATGTATAAACCACGCACAGCACAAAATTTGAAAAAAAATATTCTTAGACAACAGTCAACATTCTCCGCGCTGATTAAAAAATGCGGTACAGGGCCATGTTTGTCGGAGGCACCTCTTTCGCTCTATGTTCGCTGCACTGGTATTATGGTTACCTTATGGCTAACATTTTGTTTTATTTTTAAGGCTACTTGTAAATAGTCGATGAGAAATAAATAAATGCATACATGTTAAAAGTCCTTAAACCAGGATTTCAAATCAAATTCGAAGCAATAAAGTGCTATATCTTCTGTTGATCTGGAATAGTTTTAAAGAATGTTCAGTGATTGCAGCTAACTCGCATCTCTACTATGGTATTCTACAGTAAAGCAGAGGTATATAAACGTGTAACTAACTACGCTGGACAATATACAAAGGGATTATTTTGTTTTACATATTCTCTTTCATATTGCCGTAAAGCTATAGTAATGTGATTTGTGTACGTTTGTTATACGGCTAGAGGGCATAATATAAGGATAATCGTCAAGATAAGTCGTTGTACTCAATAAATACTTTAAGTAACATTTTATTTAGTAAAGCGAACATATGGTTTTAAAGTAGTAATTTGAGCTAGTTTGTACTTCAACATGATAAAGCAGCGCTGAGAACACGGAGAAGAGAAAAGGACAAGTAGAACAAAATAGCGCTGTTCAGTTCTACCTGTCCTTTTCTCTTCCTCTTTGATATGTGCGCTATTTCATCATGACAGAAACTTTTCTCCTTCTTCTAACCTTTCCGTGTTAGGCCCAAGACTTCTTTCTGAGCGTCGTGGTATTGAGCGCCTTAAGTTTTTGTATTTCATGATTAACTCATCACGTTTTGACTCTTTAGATAGCTACATAAAGTTTCTTAAGCCAACTACAACTAGGAGCCACCACGAATTAAACATTTTACCTTTTCATCCTCGTACTGATATGTTTAAATACAGTTTCTTTCCTTACACCATTGAACGCTGGAATTTGTTGCCAGGAAACATCCGATCTCTACAACCAGATGAATTTCTGTGTGCCGTTGACAGTGGTTCATAGTGATGTCTGGACCGTCTGTATTGAACTCCCACTTCCTGCCATAGCCCCACTGGGGCTGCAGTATGTATATGACAAACCGAAAAATGTTTATATGGTTTTAATTAGTGAGTTACTTAGCGTCATCGAAAGCCAATATATCCGTCAAGTTAGAAAAAGCGCAGATGATAATATTAATCATCCCCGTTTTCGCACCATGCATGCCATGGGCAATAACGTCTTCCCATGTGCTCCAAATATTTTTTTTATTGTATTACCTGCGTGGTTTAGATGACGCCCTGCCAAGTTCTGACTGGAAGTACATTTATGTTTGGCTTTAACTAAAAAATAACAAATTTAGTAATTTTGTTTGGCCTTATCGACCTTCAGCGAATGTCACGCCGGGGAGGTACAGCGGGTCAGTAGAGACGCAGAAGGCCAGTGGAGGATGAGAACAAAGGAATATATATTTACAAAAGAAGAAGAAGAGAGAAAAAAAGATAACTGGTAGTGCTGCTAGCAACCGTTATCGCGGTTAACATCTATGTTCTAGATATAAAAAAAAAATAATGTCTTCGTATACCGTCAATAAGTAAGTCTTCAGTCTCAGTGGTAAGTCCCCGGTCGAGTCACTCACGAACACTTGCTCGTGGTTGGTGGCTGGGTGCTCAGCGCTCGGATGCCGGACTTGCAGAGCGATGTCCCTGGGCTGAGTCCCGTTCCTCGGAGCGTAGCCGAGGCTTGCTCGAAAGCGTCGCCGGTGACCTAGTTCTCTGGCTCGGTGCGTCGCCCAGAGGCTCGTTCCTGGCTTGGTGCGTCCGCCGGGACCTCGTCTCAGTTCTGGCTCGGTGCGTCGCCGGAGACCTCGTTCCTTGGCTCGGTGCGTCGCCGAGACCCGGAAGCTCCAGCTGATTCCCAAGGATCTCAACCGCTTCTGCCCCTCGAGCCCACTTGCTTCACCTCTTCTTCTTTCCTTCTGGTGGCACACCCGTGACACTAGCTTCAATATATTTTTATCTTTCTCGCCGTGTATCTCACCGGCGCGAACCTGCACTAAAAGTAGCTCTCAGGGTTTTTAAAAACAAATTCGTATAAGCTTAAATAAAACGCCCTCTATTCTTTATTTAGCGCGTTAACAACTAACTGTTCTGACCACTCAAAAATGGAATAGATAACTGTGGAAGCAGCAATAATTGGTATGTCCACTCTTGGTATTTTCAGTAATCACGGGGCCGTAATATTTGGTAGAAAAAACTTGTATCCATTAAAACCTTGGAACGTACTTTTTCTTTTGTGTCCTCTTGTTCACTATGAATGCTGATACGGAAAATGCCAGTATGTCAAATTTGAGTTTGTAAACCCACTAACTCTTAAGATCATGTGGTACATAAAAGGAGTAGCTGCACAGAATACATGAATCCGTAAACTTGCTGAAGGAGTCAATTTGCGTTCTAAACATTACACTGAAACCTACATCAAATCATATCTAGAGTTGTGTTTTTGTTTAGTTTTTTGTCCTTACAAATGTCGCACATGAAAAGTACAAATAAACTTGCACTCAGTCTCCTCACACAACCTTAAGGTCTGCAGTTCGATCAAAGTTTTGATTGTGAATCTCGTGGTTACATTTAGTAGAATGAACATTTCGGTGAGTTGGTTATGAGTTAATCGTAAAAAAGAGCGCGAAATTGACCAGGACAAAAGGAAGGACTACACAGGACAAGCGCTGACTATACTCTGTTTCAGCTTGTGTTGTACCGCAGGAAAGAAGCTACAAGCGCAGCTCGCCTGCTCTAAAAGCACAACTCGGCGGCACACGGTCTCGTGCAAAAGGGGCAGCTGCCAACGCTATGACTTCGCGCTTCTATCCTTCGCTGCGGTTCAAGATAAGGTGAAACGAAGTAGTAATAACTAATTCTTCACTGGAAAGTGTAGATGGCACGGTGCTCGCGAAAACACAGGGCGCACCGCGAATTTTTACACTTCATTCTTTTTCGTTTCCCACTCCACGTGCTAATCAAGATTCGTGAAATGAATCTCACTGTTCGTTAGATTCAATGAAGGTTAGCTCATACACGAGGGTTTGTTGTTTGTTATGCAGTACGCTTCCTTCATTTCCCTACATATTTGGTCTTGGTATTCAAATAATACGGTGGTGTTAGAGACCTCGGTTTGCAACCGCAATCTCGACAGTGCATCGCTAAATACGAGTATGCAGTCCCTTTCAAGGAGCTATGGTGTTTGCTGAGTCGGATGTTCAAACATCACCCTGTTTGCCCAATATACGAGCTCCCGCGGGAGAAAGGGAGCAGCTTGTAGACCGTGCCTTTTACGCAGGCGACGAATTTGATGCGGTGCCTTACGTTTGCAGCCGTTACGATTGCTTGGCTCTGCGGGGCGCAGAATGAAAGAGACATAGTCGCTGTGGACTAGCAGGACAAAAGGGTTTATCTTACACTAAGGTCAGCAACGTATGTACAAAAAGAACACCAACCAGTCCGCCATGCCAAGCCATGCACAAGCCCGCGAGAGTCTCACCGCGCGTGAACAACCTCGACGTCTTTTTCTTACGCGCGTGAACTCCGACATGCTATATCCAACATCCCCCTTTCTTAGAATAGAGGGAACATAGCTGGACTGTATACAGTTCTACAAGTCTTTCTTGAGTTCCGCGAGTTCACAGCTCTGGACACAAGAATTGCTCCAAAGCTCTCTTCACGATGGCTGAAAACGTTTCGGAGGAATTATGCACCTCCCACTCCTAGTGTGCTCGTGTGTTGGGTCGTAACACGACGTAGGGACTTTTGTGCTTGTAGATGTGTCTCCACTGTCATCCATAGCAGGCGAAGACTGCTCCGGAAGCGGTACTAAGTGAGTGCGGTTACGGCGTACGGACTCTCTCTCAGTTTCTACCCAGTAGGATCTGGGCTCATCGGCCTGACCACTGACGACGCCTTGGCGCTGGAGGTCTACCAGCCAGACGTCTGTACCATCGTCTAGTGGGGACAGGTCCCGGACGCCGTGACGCCGATCGAAGTCTTGCTTCTGTTTTCGACGACTTTCTCTCTCGAATAGCCTCAGCTGTTTCTCGTCGGGAGTATGAGGACGAAGACTCTCGGAGGCCACTGGGAGAGTCGTACGAAGCTTCCTTCCCATCAAGAGTTCGGAGGGCTGTACCCGTTCTTGAGGGGGCTTGTCCTATATGCAAGCAGTGTCTCGTAGGGATCTTTTGATTTGTCTAAGGACCCTTTTATTATTTTTACAGCCGCTTCGGCGAGCCCGTTGCTCTGAGGGTAGTGCGGACTCGAGGTCACATGGCGGAAGTTATACTCTTGTGCAAACTTCGCAAATTCAGAATGGCATGTCTTAGAAAACTGTGGTCCGTTATCTGAGATAACCACTTCCGGAATGCCATGTCTGGCGAAAAGAGACTTGCAGTGGTTGACTACCGCGGCTCCGGTAAGGCTGCTCAGGCGGACTAGCTCTGGGTAACGCGAGTAGTAGTCAACCACTATCAGCCACCACTGACCACTGAGGTAAAAGAGGTCCATTCCCACCTGTTGCCATGGTCTTTCAGGGAACTCCATTGGCTTCAGTGGCATTTGTCTGTTTCGGCTGTGTTTTAGGCAGATGTGGCACTTTTTAACAAGATTTTCCACGTCTGCGTCGATGTTGGGCCACCATACAGAACTTCTGGCTCTTGCTCGGCACTTTTCTATGCCGAAATGTCCTTCATGAAGTTGGACGAGGACTGACTTTCGGAATCTTTGAGGAATGAGGATCCTGGTTCCGCACATCAGGACGTCTCCACCCATAGCAATGTCGGATCTGTGAATCCAATAGTCTTTAAGGTCGGCTCCTATATCTCGGCGACTTGGCCATCCAGTCGCACAAAATTTGCTGATACGTTGGCATTCCTTGTCCACTTTCTGCTCAGCAGAGATTTGCTTAAGGCTTGGCGGAGTCACCGGCAGAGATGACGTCACGTGGTCTACGAAGCCTCGGATCTCCTCGGCGAGCTCCGTCGTTCCAGGCCGTTGAACTGGAGACCTAGACAGGGCGTCAGCCGCGGTGAGATCCTTTCCTGGAACGTAGGAAATGGTATAGGTGTATCTCATGAGACGCATGCGCATCCTCTGGAGCCGTGGCGTTAAGTCGTCGAGTGTTTTGGATCCGAAAATTGAAACCAGGGGTTTGTGGTCAGTTTCGAGTTGGAAACTTCTCCCAATCAGGAAGTCTCGGAACTTTTCACATGCCCAAACTAGGGCGAGGCCTTCCTTTTCAATTTGCGCGTAGCGGCGCTCGGTGTCGGTAAGGACTCTGGATGCATACGCGACGACCTTGAAGTGTCCTTCTTTGAGCACTGTCTGCAAGTGGCGTCTTTTGCCGGACATGCATTCTTTGAATGTCGTTCGCGACCACACCAGCCGCAAGAGCTTGTCTGGTTCTTGCCTTTTGGGACCTTGGCAGTCGTCGACGGTAGAGGGCTCGATGCACCAGCGGGGCTTTTTGCGAGGGTCTTCCGTGAGGACGGTCGATGTTTTCCGGTCCGCACGTTGTCTATTGTGACTTCGCTTAATGGCTCCTTGTGCATTACTGCTTGTTGCAGATGGACGGCCTCGTGTTGGCGTGCCACAGTCAATGCTTTCGTATAACTTAGATCCGCATCGAGCTGCAGTTTTTCAGAAACTTTCCTGTCTTTGAGGCCAACGACGAGCCTATCTCGGATTAGCTCCTCTCGAAGGACTCCGTAGTTGCAGGTCTCTGCCAGAGCATGTAAAGCCGTAACGAAATCTTCGACGGACTCACCGTCCTGCTGAATTCGTGTGTTGAAACGTGCCCTTTCAAAGATAATGTTCCGACGGGGAATGAAGTAGGCGTCGAACTTGCTCAGGACTAGATCGAACTTCTTCTGTTCAGCATCGCTGAGCTTGAACGTGTTGAACACCTCTTCAGCCTGTGTACCCATCAGGTAAACTAGTGTGTCGACTTGGCTGGCTTCTGGCCTGTCGCTCAGTCCCGATGCCGTGTGGTAGCGAAGAAATCGTTTCTTCCACGTAGGCCAATCATTGGGATTCGCGAAGGCAAACGGCTCCGGCGGCGTAATCTGGAACGACGTCATGGTCACGGGCGTTTTGTATCCCAGCTGCGGACCTGAAGCTTGGCTGTGGCCGGGTGTATCGGCGCTGTCAGCATTTGACGAATCAGGAACTCCAGCTTGAGACGTTGCCATTGCTGACCTTGGACGTTCGCAGGTTACCGGGAGGATACATCATCATCAGGCTGGCTCACTTCTGACACCATGTTTTATTCTGCGGGGCGCAGAATGAAAGAGACATAGTCGCTGTGGACTAGCAGGACAAAAGGGTTTATCTTACACTAAGGTCAGCAACGTATGTACAAAAAGAACACCAACCAGTCCGCCATGCCAAGCCATGCACAAGCCCGCGAGAGTCTCACCGCGCGTGAACAACCTCGACGTCTTTTTCTTACGCGCGTGAACTCCGACATGCTATATCCAACAACGATTTGCTCGCTTTTTCTTGCCTTTGTGTCGGTTCACCATGGAACATAATCGGCTTCATTTGATGCGGGCAGATTACTACGATTACTACGCATCTAGATGCTACCTTTTAAAAAGTTCATGCAATAAACGGCAAATATATGGAATGACCGAAAACCTTCTTCTCTTGCTTCTCAACTGTTCACCTCGAGCTGGACCTACCTTAAGTTTTTTTTCTTTTTACTAAATTTTCGCATGGTTCCGAAATGACTGAGTTCGGAAAACCTGAATCTCTGCTCCTTTCAATCTGCAAGTTAAAGCCTATAGTTATTTTGTGAATACACAACTTAATTAGTACGCATCTTGAAGAACAAAAAGCTATGACTTTTTTATTAGTTTTAAATGCCCTTGCTGACAGTCTAGCAAAGTCTAGCAAACATTTTGCGGACCTAGGGTGGTACGACCAGCATATATGTTATTTTTCTAATTCTACAAAGAGATCCAAAAATTGGATATGGTTATCTACTTTCAATTCATTCATTTTATGTATTATACCTTAAGGGCCCTTGGGGTCGGGGGGGGGGTATTACATAAGGGAGGAAATACAAAACACAAAGCAACATTTCAGATGAGTAAGTACAAGGTAGCTACAAAAGTGACCACATCCGTTCTAAAAATACAACATCAAAGTTAGGGTAACACCTGCTGAGTCAGCTCTGCAAGAAATATTGCGTGATCTGTAATCGTTAGGAGGGATTCTGGTAGTAAATTCCAGTTATTTATGCCCTAAAGAAGAGACGAGTTTTTAAAACTGTTTGTTTTGGCAAAAAGGTATTTCGAGTTTGTGGCAATGATCACGGCAGCTGGAGACATGATTTGCTGGTGAATATGACTCCCGGTCAGTGCAGAATTTATATAAAAAGTGGTGCCTGTTCTCAAAAGGAGGTAATAATATTGAGGCCTTGAGGGCAGAAATCTTTGTGGGTAAATAGTTGTGAAGGATGAATCTAGTCGCGCGGTTTTGTACTGATTTTAAGATGTCGGAAAGGCAAGTCTGATGGGGGTTCCAAATGGTAGAAGCATATTCCAACTTGGATCTAACAAGGATGCAGTACGACAGCTGTTTGATCTTCGGTGAGTCTTGACGTTGGTGGCGTCTAAGAAATTCTATAGTTTTATTAGCACCTGAAGTTATGTTTTCGATATGTGTTTTCTATGATATATCAAAGTTTAGGTACACGCCAAGGTATTTCAAAGACGAAACCTTTTTTACTGGTTGGGATATGAGCTGATAGGTAAAATTTACTGGATTATGAGATTTATAAAAATACGCATTTACATTTATTATGATTATTAGACATGAGCCACTCATCACACCATACTTCAATTAATGTTAGGTCTTGTTGTAATGCTAGGCAATCATCTTTACTAGTAATAACACGATCAATAACAAGGTCATCAGCAAACAGATGAACACAGCTTTCCAGGCGATAACCAACATCATTTATGTAAACAAGAAAGAGTAAGGGGACCAATACAGTACCCTCAGGCACTCCTGAAGTAACTGGTAAAGATTGCGAAGAGGCGTCACCCATACGCACAGATTGAGTTCTAGTCGTAAGAAAAGTACTTATCCAGTTCACTAACATAGTATTACTAATTCACTGCTTTATTGTTGCGATTAGCCTACAGTGGGGCTCACGGTCAAGTGCTTTCGAAAATTCTATAAATACAGGATTTCTTTGAGGTTTCTGTTGAGGTTACTGTGAATATCGGTTACCAACTCGAAAAGCTGCGTTGTACACGATCGATTTTAACGAAATTCATGCTGATTGCAAAAAAAAAATACAATATCGGCATCGAAAAATTCCATGTTTGTAAAAATAATACGTTCCAAAAGTTTGCTACAAACACTTGTTAAGGAGATCGGACTATAATTGCTGAAGTCATCGGATGAACCGGTCTTATAAATTGAAATGGCATCTGCATCTCTCGTCACTAGGAGAGTACGAGTAATAAGCGACTGGTTGAAAATCTTACACAGATAAAGAGACAAGACATGTTTAGTAATTTTTAATTTTATTTTTTTTAATTTTCAATTTTTTTCAATTTTACTCTTTAGATCAACGCGACGAGAAGCGGAGCTGAGAGAAAGTTGCTCTCTTAATTTTGAAATTCCTTCAGATGTAATTGTAAGAGATTCCTTTTCATCAATCACGTATTGAAGAGATAATTGAGGTATAGGAAAAGTTTCAGGAGTAAAAACACAAGAGAAATACTCATTAAATTTATCACACATTTCATTTTCAGTCAGCTGCTTACCAGTCGAGCCTGAGATAACTGGAGATTTTTTCGACGGTGGATTAATTATTTTCTAGAACCTCCGTGCGTAAGAAACAAGGATGTTATACAGATCGTTCTAAAAAAATTGCGTTTTGCAGTTCTTTTTTAGTTTACAAATTGTAGCAGAATCACGGAAGCGAGGCCATAAAACATCGCCCTTTTTTTTTTTTTTTTTGCTTAGTGGAAAAGCTTTTTTTTTTTCCTTTGCATTCTCTTTGTACTTAGGTTAAACCACGGCGACATATGGTAAGAAATGACTCGACATTTCGTAACGTATAATTCACTGAGGTTATGAATAATTTCTTTGAATATGTGCCAGTTATGCTCTACTACTCTTGTGTTGAATTGATGCTCGAAATATGGAAATGCCTCTAAATGCTTTGCATTAATGCTGTCAGATTTGACTTCAGTATAGTTCCGAATTATTTTTTTACATCACAGAAAATGGAATGCCAACGGATAGTTAAATGTTAAAAGAAGAGGGGTCACTAAGCAAACCGAGATTGTGCACATCGCCTACGTTGTCAACGCGGGTAGTAAAAAATAAATTCATGATTTCTTTGCCCAGGATCGGTTCTTTGATAATTTAGTAAAAAACAAAACTGCTCTAAACATTAAGAAACACACGAATTTTTTCTCGTTTTTACGCGAGGGGTTGATGCTATCTGAAACCCAGTCGATTCCTGGAAAATTAAAATCTCCAGAAAAATTATTGGCACAATTAGAGTGCTCAGAAAACACCTTCTCAAGGCGGGCGTTTAATGTTGAAGCGAAGGAACAATCATAATTCGGGGGTCAATAACAAACACATATAACAAAGTTTACGTGCAACATTTTTAACCTAACCCACATTATCTCGATGCCTGTTTTAATATCAACTACAGAGGCAAATAAGTGGTTCCTAACAGCAGTCAGAACGCCGCCGCCCTTGTTGACTGATCTGTCATTGCTAAAGACAGAAAAGCTAAAATTTAAGAGTTCGTTATCTGATATATCAGCGGACAGCCACGTTTCTGTGCAGAGGATGACTTGGCTATCACATTGGCATTATCAAGCAAAGCATCTTGTTTCTGTTTCTTGCTTTTTAATACGCTGCGGAAATTTGTAAACTGAAAAAGAAAAATTGGGTGCGACGAGCGTAGGGGCAGCAAGGGTCATTTGATCACTTGATAACCGTCAGTCGAGGGGTACTTTGTTTAGTTTTAGTTCAACAACTCAGCCTTCAAAAAAGTCGTACCAGCATATCTTTCTGTCACAGTACAGTTTGTCGATCTTGAGCCTTGTTTCTAGTTTTTGTCAGCCTTAACTCTTTGAGAAATTCCCAAAGTTTAGACCGAGCTAACCTAGTTCGTGGTGAAAAGTCCTTGTCGATCCAAATTTTGTCGGGTCCGTGATTTTTAAGTTTAGGGACGTTCTTTTGGGATAGCAACCTTATCTCGATAGTCAAGGAGCTTAATTATGTCTGGTCGTGTGCAGTCATGACGGTTCTTGTATCCAAGACTGTGAGTGCGTTGGAAAAAATATACTTCGACACCAAGAATGTTTAAGAAGAAACTTGTCACGCGGAATTCCAGTTAGGTTTGGGATTCCTTCTTGACTTCACTCAACCCTTTAAATATTAAGTTGTTGCGTCTTGATCGGTTGTTGAGGTCATCCACGACTTCAACTAGTTCCAGGATGCTAGCGTTGATAGACCTAGACTGGTTAAGTGCAGCTTTGATGGTTTCAGTCTCAGTTTTTAGCTGGATGACATCGTCACGGACTTGCATAAGGTCTTGAATATTAACCTTTAAGTCCGTTACCCTTTTATGTATCTCAGAAATTTTTAGGGCGATGTTCTCAAGTCGGCTGGAATTTTCGCTCTGGTATTTCGAGTTGGCGCCAATCAAGGCCTCGATGGACTTTTGCAGTTGTGAAATGTGGCTGTCGTCGTGTACGCAATCAGGTCCGATATTGCGCTCGACGTCACCAGCACACAAAAACACAATGCGAGACTAAGCAAGAGACAATCACTTTGCCTGACAGCAATCCTTGGTGTCAACCAAACGAGTGGCGTGGAACTACCATTGACGGCTGCCTTTAGCATATGGAAAATACCATTTCGGGCACGATGAATGCACTAATCAACACTCATGGCTTGGGATCTGCGGCCAACATGCAAAAGAGGACAAAGGAGTTTTCTAACACATCACCTGGGTAAACACAGACCACTGTTAGTGCCTTGAAAGACTGGGCTGCAGATCCCGCGAGGCGATCGTGTTCCACGGCTTTGATAGCTGCGGCACCGGAAACGTTCAGGCCACGTGAGCTCTAGCTGCGGCCAGATGAAGCGCCCTCAGCGAGCAGCTTCTGCTTGCGTCGAGGTGGTGCGTGTTCCTTCGTCAGCTGATTCAGCAGTGTATCGATGATATAAGATAGCTGGCTTTTGTGCTGGGTAATCGTCGCTACCTGAGTAAACAAAGGTCAAGGTTAGTGCCTTGGCAGACTGGGCTGCAGATCCCTTGAAAGACCGCGCAGCAGGAACTTCACGAAACTGCAAATGATAATGAAAACCTTTTGAAACCTGGTATTACTGGGGACGAGACATGGGTTCATAGGTGCGACTCGGAAGCAAATGTCCATTTATCGCAATGGAAGACAAAATACTCTCCAACACTCATAAAAGCTCTTCAAGTGAAATCAAATGTCAAGTTCAGGCTCACTGTTTACTTTGACTGGAACAGTGTTATCAACTACGAAATTCATCCACGAGGTGAAACATTTAATCGATTTCGTTACCTTGAAACCCTCAGGCATTTCCGCGAGGCTGCGAGGAGGAAGAAAAATAAGCTGTGACGAAGTGGAGAGAGGGTGCTGCACCATGACAACGCGCCTGTTCATTCTGCGTTGCTCATTCGAGATTATTGCAAACAAACGCCATGACCGTCATTCCCCAACCCCCGTACTCACCAGACCAGGCCCCTGCTAGCTTTTGTAAGTTTCCAAAAAACACAAGAGAGCCTTGAAAGGGCAGAGATTTTATTCACCTGACGAAATTAAAGAAAACGCGTTGGAGAAGCTGAACAGCATTCCAGAAGATGAGTTATCAGGGTCCCTCCAGCATTGCAAACGGCAGTGGAAAACTTTTATAGCTTCCCAAGGCAAGTACTTTGAAGGGGACAGTGTTCAATAACTTGTAAATGTTTTTGATATGTTTTTAAACATCAGTCCTGGAATTTGTTTATAGTTCCCTAACGAATCACCAACACAATTGTTTCAGCACTTATGACTGCGTTGAAGTTCCCGCTGTCAAAAAAAAACGCAATAAACTTATTCAACTCTTCTGTAAAATACTTTGTAACAATCGCCACGTCATACTTTTTGCACATAATATTTTTTTTCGTGATTCAAATTGTTATGGAGGCACTTCCCAATCGTTTTTCTGCTAAACACGCATGCAAAGAACATCGGCGCCATATAGCCGAAGGAAAAAAAACAATGTTTTTAACCAAAGGCGCAAAACTATTGTGGCAGCACGTATGTGTCTGTATTGAATTACTCCTCCTACATTATTGCCGAAACACTGTTATTCAGCAGTTCAAAACATGTTTCCAACACTTGCCGTAGCACAGACTTCACAAAAAACATTTCTTTGTCTTTAAGCCCCAAGTTGTTCCGGAAACTTCTACACAACGATAGTCAAGCTGAGAAAATATAAGGTAAAAGAGTTGATTGACACAATAAAGTCGCACTACAGAAACATTATTTTCTAACGCATGCTCAAATATATGGAGGCACCACTTACCAAAGTGTTAAAGTACGTTTCCGAAATTTTATAAAATCGCGTCATCAAACTGTTTAACTGCATATCTTCATAATGGTTTCTACTGCATAGCTTGAGGTGTTACAGATTGTGCTGTCTGATATTTACCGGACATAGTTTGTACGTGGCTCCGTGCAGGGTTCAAACAGGAAGAGAATACTCCGTGACTCTATGCCTAAACCCTAAATAAACGCCTTTGGCAGCAGATTTTAAATTTTGATTTAAAAAGTTTGGTGTAAAAAATAGCAGCAAAACGATTTGTGCTTTTTTTACAGAACTTCGTACTTTTTGTGATTTTGGCTTTATAGAATATTTGCACGTACTTGCACAGAGCAACTTCTAATCATTCTTGCTCATTTCGTGGGAAGACGACACGTGCTTGCAGAAACGGGGCACATTTTGAATGGAGTTGAACATATTTCAATATATTATTGCTCTGTGAACAAATAGGTAAATTTTAATTATTATAACGGGACAAGTCGGAACGTCGTAAACTGGGATAACAAAATCATACATTTTGCGACTTAACGTGATGGAGTTATTTCCTATGGGACGCGCGAGCGTTTCGATACACCTTTCCAAGACACTCGGGGCTAGGAACAAGAGGACCTCTTTCGAGCCCCTCACAGGGTGTGAGGCTACTCTCTAACCGGCGTTCCTGCTAACCCTAACCGAGTGGACTGTTGATATCGATAGACGCAGCCTGCGGAGGCGCGATTTCATACACTGCTGGCGTTTAAATTCTCACATTTTATCTGCTGTTTTTTTGTTTTTTTTTGTCTTTGCATAGTGTTTGTATTTTCCCGAAGACATTGCGAAAAAATTGTACCATATTTGAAACATGAAACAATCTGTAAACCATTTTTGGACTACGTGTGCGACAGAACAAATGAGACTAGAATGTTTGTTTTATTTTACGATCAGTTTTAACGGCGTCGCCCACTCAGACGTGTCAATCGACAAAGCGCTGAGCTGAGAAAAATATTTTAATATAGACTGCATTCGAAAGGTACGCACACTTCTGGCGCACAAAGAACGTGATTACCGATCTACAGGACACAGCTGGGACACAAAATTTAGCAGAGTGTCAACATTCGAACAATGTGTTGTACGCACCACATGGTGAAGCGCTATCCGAAAATCATTTATTTGAGAAATATCGCAAATAACACAGCACAACAGTGTCGACGAGAATGATATATCAAGGATCAGACGGAATTCAATAGGACCTAGTGTGGGAAGCGTTCTGTGGAGAGTTTTCTTTTTTTATAACACCAGCACCAAGGTAAAGGAGCGGACGCGACTGGTTCGTTCACCAGCCCAAACCGAACAGCTAATAATGGTGATAACTGACAAGGTCTCTACGCGGGTTATCTCTGGCGTGCTGGTATTTTGCAGTTGTGAAATGTGGCTGTCGTCGTGTACACAATCAGGTCCAAGATTGCGCTCGACTTCGACACCTGGCAAAAACAAACAAAAAGGTATATCCCCGGCCAGGCATCGAACCTCGGCTTTCGTGTGGGAACAAGGCACGATAACCTCTCGGCCACGGGCACGCTGCCTACTCGGCCAGCTGCGCGCGTGGCATTACAGTCCCCTTTAAAATGTACATCGCCCCGATGCAACACAAAAACAAAACAAAGCAGATAAAACGAACGGTAAAATAAACAGTCATTTGGAACACATGAAGTCCACAGTCCTATCGGGCGTAGAATCGCTTGAGTCGAACGACGTGAACCACCTCGGGTCACGGTCGGCGTCGCGATGATGCGTTCGTTCCGTCGGGAAACCACTTCGTAGTTGATATCTCCCAGGCGTCGAAGGACTTTGTATGGTGTGAAGCAGCGCTTTTGAAGTTTCTCGCTGAGGCCACGACGTCGTATCGGTGTCTACATCCACACCCGGTGTCCGGGCAGAAAGTGAACGTCCAGACGTCGAAGTTTGCAGCGGCCAGCGTCGACACGTTTCTGGTCTTGGATCCAGACTCAGGAGAGCTGGCGGACTTCTGCTCGTTGTGCAGCCATCTTGACGTCATCACATCCATCACCAGCCGGCTCGTGAAGTAGCATGGCGTCAAGCATCGTGGCCACCTTGCGACCATGTACCAGTTGAAATGGTGTAACACCAGTGGTCTCTTGAACCGCTGTGTTGTAGGCGAACGTGACATACGGCAGTACCTCGTCCCATGTCTTGTATTCCACGTCGACGTACATCGACACCATGTCGGCGATAGTTTTGTTTATAGGCGTTCCGTCTGCTCATTAGTCTGAGGATGGTGCGCTGTGTTTCGTCGGTGGTTGGTGAGGCTGAAACGGAGGATCTCTTGCATCAGCTGCGCTCTCAACGATGACCCGCGATCTGTAATCAGAACTTCGGGAGCGCCGTGTCGGAGGACGATGGACTCGATGAAAAACTTGGCAACTTTCACAGCAGTCCCTGAACGAAGGGCTTTTGTTTGGGCGTATTGCGCGAGGCAATCTGTGGCGAAATTATTCAGTTGTTTCCCGACGTTGACGGCGGAAAATGGCCAAGTAAATTCATTCCAATCTGCTTGAACGGCGTGGACGGAGGAGCGATCGGATGCAGAAGTCCTGACGGGTTCGTCGGTGGTTTCTTGCGTCGCTGACACTCGCGGCGTGATCGAGTGTGGAAGTGAACGGTCTTCGGTAGCCTCGGCCAGTAGTACTTTTGCCGAATCCTGGCGAGCGTCCTGCTGTAGCCAAGGTGCCCAGCCGTTTGGTCGTCATGGCATCCTTGCACAATTTCTTCTCGAAGGCTGAAAGTAATAACCAACAGCCACGCTGTGCTTGTTTTTGACGAAGTTCTCTTTGTGCAGCACCTCTTGCCGTATGAAGACGGTAGGCAGGATTCATAAGAAAGCACGGAGAATAGTACTCGCTTGTCCCTCTAGGTGTTCGATGAGTGCTCGCAGTTCAGGGTCCTCTCGTTGGAGTGATACCATGGCGGTGACATCCAGAGCGCCGAGGAAACACTCATTGTCGTCGCCGTCGGTGCAGGCAGGACCGGCCTCAACGGAGGTCCTCGACAAACAGTCGGCGTCATTGTGCTTCAGGCCGTACTTGTACATCACGGTCATGTCGAACTCCTGCAGTCGTAGGCTCCACCCGGCGGGCCGTCCAGAGGGGTCCTTCAGATTCGCGAGCCAGGAGAGCAAGGGGTGATCTGTGACCACGCAAAAGGACTGCCATACAAATGTGCGCGTAACTTTGTTACTGCCCAGACGACACCAAGGTTAATGTACTGAATTCCAATATTTTATCTTCAAGTAGGTTAAGTATTTTGGGATAGTATGTTTAAGCATTTGTGTGCTACAGTTCGTTCTTGCAGTTACCACCTCCCAACATTCCGCACGACGGGTAGAAGACGCGTGAATATTTTGAGAGAGCTGTCCAAGGTTTATTAAAACGGTTGAACCCCTAATTTGTTCTAGTTTTAGATTAGTCACACGTCTATAGCTAAGTAGAGCATGTATATTGATAACGCGAAACTTCTTAAATAAACTAGCTGTGTGGAAGTCAAATAGAACGTCTTCTATAGCCCTTAGCTTTTTTTTTTTGCAACAAGTGTATTTTTTTAGATTCGTTAAGTTTGTTGTACTTCAGACTAAATTACAATAGTTTATGTGGGAGTAAAATAACGAATTGTATATTAATAATTTCACCTTTGCTGGTAACATGTACCGGTGGCGGTTTATCACACCTACTAATTATGACAGCTTAGAAACTAAGGTAGTTGACGTGACTATACCATGACATATTCTCAGTTAAAATGGCACTTAAGAGCTTGAAATAGTTTACAATCTCTATTTTAGACAAGTTCAAAACGATATCTCTTGTAATTGCGACTAGCTTATGTTTTGGGCGAAAAAGCACTGCTATTTGTTTTGTCTATGTTGATTTGTAGTGAATTAATACGACTCCAAGTTGCTAATGCATATAACGCCTGATTTGCCATGTCAAATAGCACATCGACATTTTCAGCTGAAAAAAGCTAACTAGTGTCGTCGGCATAGCTGATAAATGTTGCACCAGAGTTAATATTTACAATATCATTAACATAATTATTGAAAAGAACACGACCTAATATACATCCCTGTGGAACACCAGTAAGAATACGCTTCGAACTTGACGAATATCCATCAATATAAACTAATTGCGTTCGATGGTGTAAGTAAGACTTCACTCACTGCAAAGCATGCCCTCGAATCCCATATGTATCCAATTTTGCTAGTAAAATTTCACGATTGAGGCAATCAAAAGCCTTTGTGAAGTCCATGAATGCTCGAAGAAAATTTATTTTTTCAAAATTTTCAAGATGAATTTTTTCTGGACGAGTAGCGCAGCCTCGGTAGATTTATGCTTTATAAAACCAAACTCATATCAAGTTATGCTTAGTTGAAAAATTAGTTATACGTGTATGAAGTACCTTTTCAAGTGCTTTAGAAAATACAGGCAATATAGAAATCGGTCTGTAATTACCCATAACATTTACACTCCCCTTGTTGTGTAGTACTGACACTTTTGCTATTTGCATTCGTTTAGGAAAAACACCAGTCATCAAAAAAAGATTAAATATATGCGTTAGCACTGACGCTAATAAATGAACAACATAATTAACAGGCCTTATTTGTAAACCATCCACGTCACAAGCTCCACTTTTCTTAAGTTGTAAAATCACATTAATGAGCTCAGTTTCTACAAACGGATCTAAAAAAATTGAGCTGCTGTTTCTATCATCAAAAACGCAAAACTTTACAGTAACAATCCCGTTTCCAATATTCACAAAATGCAGGTTAAAAGCGTTCTCCAAAGAACATTCGGTTAGTTCAACAGCGTTACGCACTATTTTAATAATTGAAATAGATGAACGGTTTCGACTTAAAAAGAATTCTAACTCCTTCCACGTGACGTCCGTACACTCCTCTGCTGCCTTGAACGCCTTAAAGTAGTTGCGTTCTTTAGCACGCCGTAAATTACCACAAATAAAAAAGTAACTGTGACTAGTTATTTCAGAAAGCAATTTACAGGCTCTCTTGATCATTTCATTTATGCCAAGCGCCTACATATTAAGATGCAGCCGCGCCTGCGTTTACGGTAAAGAATATCCAGGACGTCCTCCGCTTGAAATTCCATGTCGCGGTGAACATTCAAAAGCGCTAAACCGAGCAGTCGCTCATTCGAAGTGGACGCTCTCAGGTATGTTTTCAACCGTCGTAATGAAGAAAATGAGCTCTCGGCTTCCGCCGTTGTTACTGGCAGAGTCGCTGGGTTCGTGAGGAGACGATGAACGTTTGGGAATAGGGCCTCCGGACAGAGGGTGACCGGACAGAAGGCGACCGCCTGTAGCGCACACGTGACGGGCGTTTCACGTTTCTCCCTCTTGCATTTGGCAGCCCATATGAGCAGCTCACATTGGAGTTCAGGAAATGAAACTAGGCCTGAATGGAGCTCCAAAAACTCTTCAGCGCCGAGACCTGCCCCGTTTTCCAAGATCTTTGCAGGCAGAAGCGACTAAAGTAATTGCAACGTACGCCGGTGCTTTTTAAATCTCCTATCTAACTTTGTGATCAGGTAATCCATAAAAGGAAGGAACACGGAACGCTTAAAATGCTCTTCCGTGCTTCCAGCGGGAATGTTAGAGCGATGACGTTGCCGACTTGTTACTCGCGGCATCTAAATTTCGACTTCAGCTGTCTCGGCCATTTTAATGGCGGCTTGGAATATTGCCAAGTGTTTGTGCATAAACGCTTGCTCTAATTTTTCAATTTTTTGTGTGTTGCTGTTTAATTTTTTATGACGATAGCTATCTTTGTTTTGTCTGGCCGGCACTCGTTGGTAATGCAGTGGTCAAAAAGCGGAGGGAGTTATGTGCTGTAAGGAAGCTTTTAAAGTTGGTGGGCCGCAACTACGGTAGAACAGTGAGCCACCACGCCCGTATTCCTGTAAATGAAGCCTGCTCCGTTTTGAAAAATGACAATGCAGCTTTACCCGTTTTATCTTAACAGCGCCTGCCTAATCTTTGCGCGAGCGTCCGCTACCGCCGAGTTCACCCTGCTTCGTCATTTGGGGAGGGGGGGGGGGGGGGGTAATAATGCTGGGGAACCCCTGAACCCCTCCCGAAATAAAATCCTGGCTACGCCACTGATACATTGTGTAACCTAGGGAGCCTTCATGTGCGCTTTGCTAGGGTGATGCCACCCTTTGTAATACCACTCGCCGACAAACCAGCAGCCATTTTGGTTCTCGGCGATAATCCGTGGGGCTTATGACCTCCCGGAAACAAGCACCTTATCTCACAAGTTTGGAGCAGCGTTGTGGAACCCACGGAGGGAGGATTAGCATTCGCCCCCTCAGATAGGAGGACCGATGGACACAAAGGCCACTTTCCGGCGCACGGGGAGACAATGAGAGGAACAAAATGGCGGTGGAAGAGGATGTGGGAAAGGGAAACAGGCAGTTGGCATCACTCTATGCGAAGCGCACATGAAGGCACTCTAGTGTAACCTTGTGTCACACGTTCCAGGTGACAGTTTACCGAAGTCCTCGTTACATTCGTCACTAGGGTCACTTTCGGTAATCTTCGCGTTACGTCCACGGATATCCTACCTCAACACTCCATCGATCAACCAAAGAGCATCAGTCACGTCTAGGTTCTTCGCCAGGGTGAACATTAGACAACGTCATGGAGTTTTGGAAAAGCAGCGTCCGCCGAACAACTCTCCCGAGCTAGGCCGCTGTAATCCAAGCACAAGTAGCTTCGGCTGCTGGGTCCGCTGCAGCTGCTGCAGTCGCCGCCGCTGACAGCGACGACGGCACCCAGCAGCAACATTGGCCTGCTGGCCCGCTTCTCTGCTTGGCGCCTTGGCGGCTTGGCTCCAGCTGTCAGGAGGTAAGCGAGTCTCGTCTTTTTGAAGTTAAAACATGTTTTGAAGTTAGAACATTTGAAGTTAAAGTGTGCCGATAAAGGAGGCTTTGGGAATTAGAGCTAGTTTCATTGATGTATACAGTGTGTACAAGCGCATCGGTAACCACGATAGAACCTTTCAGATTTGTTTCAGTGACTTGCCGACGAGTTGACGGTCGAGCATGTGCTACGCATGGCGGTGCCAGCTTTGAGAAGATGTCTGCGAGCGACGCGAGTATTAGGAACTTTCAGGAAACTGTTCAACTGTTGCTCGTACCACACTATGGAGCCTTTAAATCATGCTTGTAAGCGGGCGCCCTTGGTCACGGTATCACCCGGCCGCGCCTTAAAGTCATGCTCCAAAGGCTCCGGAAGTGCGGTATACGCAGAACACGGTTACGGTTTGCTGAAAGTTCATATCGTCTTGTCCAACTCATAGTAGAGTTAGTTTTTACCATGTACATCTTGGCGTAAGTATCACTGTTCTGTCAGTAGTTTCGTTACGGCTGAAGAAGTTTGGGATCGCGTTTGAAAAATCAAACGCGACTACCGCTGTTTTGCCATCCCGGTATTTAAGTCACCTTTGGGGTCTATTGAACCTTCCTGGATGAATTCCTACTTTCTTTTTCAGAACGTTCGGTTGAAATTAATTGGAACTTGCTTAAAAATAAGGTAAATTCTCTAATCACATTGTTCGTTCCATGTAGGTCCTTTGTTTTTAAACCACAGTCTCCTTGGTTTAATGTCACACTGAAACGTCTTTCTAATAAGAAGAAACGTTTTTTCCGTGCTGCGAAGTCCTCTGCCCTTACTGCTCGTTGGGATTTTTACAAAGAAGCTTTCGAGCTCCTATAGGAATGCTGTGAAGGAGGCCAAAACGATTTTTATATATACTATAACCTTACCTTCCATGTTATCCAATAGCACCAAGCAATTTTGGATTGTTGTGAACGGCCCCAAAAATACTGTTCTCTCACTTACAGGGGACGACGGCGTAGATATTCCGAGCGAGCACTGTGCATCTGTACGAAATTATATTTTTGTGAACGCGTTTTTTAGTGATGTTGACTCTGTTTGCCCCACTTATCCTCTTTATAACTTCTTTCCAATGGACCCGCTTGTTTTTGATTATGACGGGATTGTTAAACAAATCGATGATCTTAAAGTGTCCTCGTCGAGTGGTGTTGATAACATGAGCTCTAAATTTCTTAAATCTACAAAAAGTTACATTTCAGCTTTCCTTCTAAAAATTTTCGAACAATCACTTGACCTTAGCATTTTGCCGGACGATTGGAAAAGAGGAAAGGTGGTTCCGCTTCATAAAACAGGTAACAAACATAGTCCTCTTAATTATCGACCCATTTCCTTCACCAGCACGCCCTGTAAAATTTTAGAGCACATCATTTGCTCTAATCTAGTTAGTTTCTTAGGTTCTAATTCTTTTTTTTCACCCTCGCAACATGGTTTCCGGAAATTCCTGTCATGTGAAACACAACTTCTAACTTTCACTAATCATCTCTTTTCCATCCTTGACCGTGGATATCAGGTTGACTGCGTCTTTCTCGACTTTTGCAAAGACTTTGATAAAGTATTTCACCAACTACTGTTTCCTATACTTGACAAACTGAATATTGATCCTAAAGTCTTGTGCTGGATTAAATGTTTCCTAACTAATCGATCAGAGTTTGTTACTACCAATGAGGCAAATGCTTGCCTCAGTGCCGTCACCTCCGGTGTTCCCCAGGGGTCCGTTTTGAGGCCCCTTCTGCTTCTTATATGTATTATTGACTTACCAATGTCTGTACCACCCCTATTAGCTTATTCGCAGATGATTGTGTAAT
>JAZHYW010011924.1:0-27412 GCA_037355805.1 Ixodes ricinus
CATCATGGGCCATGGAACTGACACAGTCAAACT
Organism: Ixodes ricinus; assembly: GCA_037355805.1. NCBI lineage: Eukaryota > Metazoa > Arthropoda > Arachnida > Ixodida > Ixodidae > Ixodes > Ixodes ricinus. The sequence goes on from JAZHYW010011924.1 coordinate 34, forward strand.
AGTGTCTACGGCCTATGCAGCGTATGCGACGACTCCCCACCACCCAGCAGCCATAGAGTTCATCCTGCAGCATAACGGCTGGCGCTGCCCGGTACAACCTTCGCCGGATCGACGTTCGCTTCAAGCCCGGAGACCGTGTGTGGGTTTGGACCCCAATACGACGACGCGGTCTAAGCGAGAAACTCCTGAAGCGCTACTTCGGACCCTACAAAGTGCTTCGCCGACTCGGCGATCTGAACTACGAGGTGATGCCCGACGGAACACGGACTTCATCACGCCGCCCTCCACGACCCGAAGTCGTCCACGTCGTGCGCCTCAAGCCGTACTACGCGCGATAAGACTGTGAACCGTGATCTCGTGCAACACTTGATAGGATTGTGTTTTGCCAGCCTCCGTATTTTCCCATTCTTTTGGTTGTCCTGCTCTGTTTTGTTGCCTTTCGCGTGGCATCGAGACGATGCCTTTTTAAAGGGGGAGTAATGCCACGCGCGTCAGCGAGCAAGTGCGTGCGTGGCCGAGTGGTTACCGCGCTTGACTTTCGTGCGGAGGCCCAGGGTTTGATTCCTGGGAGTTCCGCGGATTTCATTTATGCTTTCACGTTATGTTCTGGTAAATTCGAGAACCTTGTTGTTTATTCTAGGCCCGAATGTTCTACGCGTCGAACCTTCCACGCCGATTATTCCAGAAGCCCACGCGTGTACATAAGGGGCTCCGTGCCGCAGTCAGTTTCGCCCCAGCGTTCGACTCTGCTCTTTCGCCAACTTCGACGCCCGCGACGCTCTACTGTTATCTTTTGTTTCTTTCTTTATTTTTTTTTTGGGCACAAGTTCGCCCGATTAAACGTTTAGTTTACTCAGTTATTCACCGCCTCATCACTTGTCATTCGTGACAATATCTCACTGGTTAATAACGGAATAGGGTCAAGTGTTGAAAGAATTACTAACTAGTAACTTTTGTTCTCGTTAACAGAGGACTTCTTGTACCCTCTCCTGGATGATACAGGTATCTATACGGCATATTTTTGTATTCTAAGAAGCACGTTTGAAATCACATCTTTTCATATTATTCGGATACCGGCTGGCGTCGCCGGTGGAAGCCGGAAAACAGGTTTACTTCATTTCACCTTAGCATGAACTTACCACAACGGCTACAAGCGCGGACTCTTCGCGTCTGACGCCGGCTCGGATGCGCACAAGCACTCGTGGAGCGTGACAATTTTTAAAGTTCTCGCGTCACAGTCGCAGCCCTTACGGTTTGCCTATGGTAAGCTGAGGCAGATAAAGCTAGCCGGTTATGCCTCAACGGTGGTCACCAGCATTTTCCAGCGCCAAAGTGTAAATATTTTATAGGGGGGTGCTTTTTTCTTGCCGAAGTGTCCGCCAATAGAGCACGGCGTATCCGGCGCACTCATCAGCTTGCCGTCCGAGTTATAGCCGTGCGTCTCGGCCGGTGTCGACGATCGCGTTGAGCAAAGGAGGACGGCCACTCAAGGAACATTTATACTAAAATTAATGATGAATGTAACATCTACAATACACAAAGCTTCTCCCTGTGCGTGCTCCCGTCTTTGCTCACGCGACCGTTGACGTCGGCCGAAACGTTCTTTCTGTGTGAATGAGCCTTCAGGGGAGACTCGCGTCCCTGCGCCAGATGCCCAAGCGTGACATGTGAGGACAGTCTCCGCCCACCGCGTCGCAGCCTACGACGTACCGCTGTCCGCAGTGAAGGGGTGCCACACTGATTGCGTTAAAGAATGTTAAGCTTTAATCGGTACGCGCTCGGAAGCGAGAAAGACAGGCAGGCGTTATACGCACGCCCGAGCAAAGAGAATATACTCGGGTGTCTGAGTCTCGGATGGCTTCATTCCAGCTGTCGCTGTCCACCATATTACGCAGAAATCTTACCAATGTTTTATAAGTTTGTGCTCATGATGTAACGAAGTATACATGTTAGATCTTATTTCAGGCACAAAGTTAAAGTCTAATTTGAATAATTTATAAAAAAAAAAGAAAAAAAGATTTGTGGTGGTGCTATTGCGCGAACCGCAAGTTGCACACATTTTTGTCCTCGTGTTATTAGAAATTGAAACGTCTAAGGCAGAAATTAACCTTTTCCAACTTATCGGAGGTAGCATGCCTTACTCCTTTCTATTTCCCTACATCTTAAGTAATGCAGTATAACTTTTGGTGACACTCTAAGAATAAGCTTTTATTGGGCTAACTGAATTTAGGAAATGTATTGTGTTAAACAATATTTTTGAAAAAAGTCGAACTATCTGTTTTACAATATTTGACGCAGTCTAGCGAGGTGTTTACCCTGACCTGACCATAGTTTTAAGTTTAGTAATTACCAAATGTTAATTATTCAAAATCTTTGACACCATAATTATCCAAACGTCAAATTTTATGAATTTTCATATTAAACAAATATAGCTGTTTATGTGGGACGTGTAGTTTTTGAGCAAACGATTAAGTCGGTGTTTCATGACGCAGCCGGTATGATATAACCATGAACCTGTATATCCTGGCAAGTGGACAGCCTCAGCTCCCCTTCCTGGTGGCGTTGAAATTTACTGGTTTGTTCCGACTCTGCAAACTGCCACCAGAGCTCTATTCATATGACGTGAGACTGCTTTTTAATGTCCAGTAACTAAACGAAAGCATGGCCGCCGAGAGCAAATGCGGTTATCTAATTGGCGAATTTGTTTTCACTTATTTTGTTTTCCGCAGAGCTCACGAATAAACGTTTTGTTAGCGGCTATGTTTGTGGCCGATGACTCAACATCTGTATAGCCTCTAACATCCAGCAAGCTACTTTCTAAAAAACCAACTGTTTGCTAAATTTTAAAACGTAATTCAGATACAAGACATGTTCTTTCTCCCTTATTGTCTTATAATGAAATTCTAAAAATTCTTAATCGCAGGGCCATCATGCCTTGATGAGAGAGGCAACTGGCCTTCGTACGTGCCGCGGACACCCGTCTTGTGGCACGAAGCTCCGGCATGCAACACAGTTGGCTCGGAGAGCGCACCATCAACTGCGGCGGGTCGTTCACCAAGTGTGTCAACTAAAAGCAACGGCCATGCGTCCACCAATGTTTCAGCAAGTGACACAAGTTTTCGTATACTTTTTCTATTTTATTGTTTGATTGTGGTATTTTTTACAACAAAGCACCACCTGTATCTTCAGCTCTGCATCTAATTTAAACAAATAAATGGATTGTATACCTGCGGACCACTGTTCTTTCAAATGTTTAGAATTCATCGGCCTTGCCCTTGAAACAATTCCTGTATATTTACTTTCCCCTAGAGCACTCGAGAAGTGAATCGCTAAAGTTACAGATTGAGCTTGGTAATGATTTTCCAATATATTTTGCGACTCAAAAATAAAGTTGCGACGTGACTATGTGCATGACGTCTTACAAGAAGACGTCAGGCTCAGTGCCACGTCACAGCTTCATTTTTACGGTGAAATTTTCCAGTACTTCTCATTTGCCTGGCTTTCTTCGTGCATCACGGTCCTGGACCCTTCGAGATACTCTGCGGGGGAGTGGACGAGGGGACATTTTTAGAGCCAGCAGAAAACGGGCCACATAGAAAACAGGCCAGCTAGAAAACGGGCCAGCTAGAAAACGGGCCGGCAAGATCCAACTTGTCACGGCAAATTTTGAGGCCACCTAAAAAGGGACGGCAAACGGGCTGGCAATTTTAGGTGGCCCCAAAATCTGCCGTGACAAGTTGGATCTCATTTGTCACGGCTATAGGTGGCTTCCTAGGTGGCCCCAGATTAAGAGTGTGGTTGCCGTTGCGTACGACAAATGGAGCTTTTTTCCTCTGAGAGGTCTATTCTATGAACTTTATGGTAATTGGTTAAACTATTTAAGATGACCGCAGCAACAAAACACGGACCATTCAAAGGCCAGAGAATGCCTTCGCCGTTCTTTGAAAGTCAGAAAGGGAGAGCCTGCTATTGGCAAGCAGGCCCTGCGGATTTTTTTTCTCGAAATGTGTGGGCGCGATGTTGTGTGGCTTAAGAGCTTTCTTACCAGGCACAGATGTTTTTTATTATTTCACTCGTGAATCATCGGATGCAAATTATGCTGATCTGGCACGCCCTGTGAGGATATTAAGTTATTTACAACGTGTGTCGAAGTGGTCGTACAGATCTACGATCATTGTATATTTGCCTATGTGTCGTCCGTCATGCCGTGGATTGGCATACATTCTAGATGTCATCCTCCAAGAAGCATTTCAAGGCGTAATAAAGCTTCAGGTGCCTGGACCTCATAATGACATTGGTTTCTTTATTTTGGTTTCCAGTGAGTGTATGCTGAAGTTATTGCTTTTCCCTAACCCGATCATGTACACGGTTAAAATGAGAAAATTAGTTTTGAGATTGGTCAAAACCAGAAAGTATGTTTTTAGTAATTTTGAAATGAGAAAGTTTAATATGAGAAGAACAGTCTTTTTGAGAATGGTCAAAAGCAGAGAGTATGCTTTGTGAAAGTTTGAAAGGAGAAGGGTTAAAATGAGAAAAGTCGTTTTGAGAATGGTCAAAACCCGAAAGTTTGTTTTTCAAACGGTTCAAGTGAGAAAGGGAGAAAAGCGAAAGTGGTTTTTCTTTATTCTTTATTCAGAGATTACCCCGCATTGCCCGAGGGCGTTACAGCAGGGGGTTACAGTGCTGAAAAAAACACATCTTCGTTTTCACTGCACACTTGCAGCTCAGACAGCCCATTCCACTCTCGTATCGTTTTAACAAAAAAGGAGTTGGCGTACATGCTCGTCCTGGCGTGGTACTCTCTAATTTTGAAGGCATGATCGTTCCGTTTAGAAATATAATATGGTTCTTTTAAGTAAGTTTCACTATTAATTCCAGTTTTATTTTTAAATATCAGAAACAGAAACTTTAGACACAATTTTTTACGGCGGGCTGAGAGAGGTTCCCAATTTAGTTCAGTCTTCATTTGAGTACAGCTGTCTCTCCGCCCGTACCGTCCCAGAACAAACCTAGCAGCTCTATTTTGAATTTTTTCAAGTTTGTCTATTAATGTCTTTTGTTCCGGGTCCCAGACGGCACAGGCATATTCCAAAATTGGTCTAACACATGTTAAATACGCTGTTTCCTTTAAGTTAGGGAGTGAACATTTTAGGCTTCGTTGAATAAAGTTCAGTGCCCTGCCAGCCTTTACAATCACGTCATCCACATGTGAATTCCACGAACAGTCAGTTGATATCGTAACACCTAAGTATTTATACTTATTTTCCTTGTTTATTATATCGTTATTTATGTAATACTGGGTTTCAATTTTCTTCTTCTTTTTAGTAAAACATAAATGCACACACTTTTTGGGATTTAAAGTCATTTTCCATGTAGAGCACCACGTAGTAATGCACTCTAAATCTATTTGTAACAGGGTGGCATCATCTTTGTTACTAATTTTTCTGTACACCACGCAATCATCGGCAAACAACCGAACACAAGATGAAATACCCAAGGAAATATCATTGATATATATTAAAAATAAAAGCGGCCCTAAGACAGAGCCCTGTGGGACCCCCGATGTAACATTAACGTATGCCGAACTTTTACCATTCACTAATACACACTGACAACGCTCTAGCAAATAATTTTCAATCCATCTTAGTACCGTCAAGTCTATATTTAACATCTTAAGTTTATTTAGCAGAAGTGAATGCGAAACGGTATCGAAAGCTTTGCGAAAATCTAGGAATATACAATCTGTTTGGCCTCCCTCATCAACATCAGATGACAAATCATGATAAAATTCGGCAAGTTGCGTGGTGCAAGATAAGCCTTTACGGAAACCGTGCTGTTCTTTAGATAATAGATTGTTCTTTGTCATATGATTTATTATTTCAGTGTATAAAATATGTTCTATGACCTTGCATGAGATGGAGGTTAGTGAAATAGGCCTGTAGTTTTCGACATCTTTCCTAGAACCACCTTTGTGAATAGGGACTATGTGAGCAGTCTTCCAGTCGTTTGGCAAGAGACCCACAGATAACGACTTCTCATAGATTAAATAAAGGTAGAGTGAAACTGGATGAGCACAGCGCTTAAGCACACGAGGAGATATGCCATCTGGACCATTAGCCTTAGTTTCGTCAATACTCTTTAGTAGCACTTCGATACCACTCACGCTTAGTTCCACTGGCTGCATTATTGGGACAGTGCTCACGGGTGAAAAACAATTACAGTGGTATTTGGGTAAGAAAACAGATTGAAAGTAATTATTTAGACACGAAGCTTTTTCTGCATCATCTACAATTACCTGCTGGTTATAGGTAATTTCGTTTATTCCTGCAAAATTTGTGCCGCATCCCTTTAAGTATTGCCAAAACATTTTAGAATTTGTTTTCATCCTATCATTTAGTCTACAAAAATAATTTTCCTTAGCACTTTTTATATTCAACTTGTATTCCCGAGTCACCTCAGCAAGTTTCTCTAAGTGATTGTTACTTTTGGTTTTTTTAAATCTAACAAATGCTCGCCTACGTTTTTTAATTATTCCAAGGACACGTGAAGTCACCCATGGTTTTTTTCGTTTTTTCAACTTTGCCGAATCTATGCTTGGGATATACTTATTCGTAAGTTCAAGTAACTTCTTTTTAAAAAGCGACCATAATGCGTGGATATCATAATCCTCAGACAGACACTCAAAAACAGGTAAGTGGTCAAGAAGTTCACTGGAAATACCACAGTAATCACCTTTCTCATAGAAAAAGACTCTTCTTGATGCACACGACTTCGACCGATTAGTTTTAGTGTGTATGCCTGCAACGACCGCGAGATGATCACTAATACCCGGAATGACGTCTACCGAACTAACGAGATTTGGTGAGCTACAAAAAAAGAGGTCTAGAATACTATTATCCCGAGTTGGCTCTTTCACGTACTGTAACAATCCGAAAGTGTCCGATATGCTTTTCATTTCAAGGTTGACGCGGCTATTAACCTTATTTACACAAGTGCCGTCTTGCCAGTCAAGGTCTGGCAAGTTAAAATCTCCCGCTAAAAAAATAGTTCGGCCAGAGGCCTCAGAGACAATATCGTACAGTAGTTGCAATGTGCTGAAATCTGAGTTTGGTGGTCGGTAAAACGCCCCAACAACACACGAAGAATGATCAGTTAAAGTGACTGTGCACCAGATTGACTCGACGGCGTCGTGACCAAGATCGAGTACAGATGACGTTAGTGAAGAATGAATTAGCAAAAAGACCCCTCCACCGAGGCGGGGCCTATCCTTCCGATAAGCAATAAATTCCTTCGGAAATACTTCACTATCGCTGATAGAGGGATTTAGCCAAGATTCAGTACCAAAGACAATATCAGCCTTGACAGACGCGATTAATCCTGCAAATTCATCCACTTTATTTACTATACTTCTGCAATTTACAAGAACAGCAACCAAATCACGACGAACTGTTTCCGTTTTTTTAGTGGGGCGTCAATGTTTTGGGACAGGAACAACTTCTTCTCTTTCTGTGTCCCAAGTGAAAACCTTTCCATTGATAATTAGTTTGTCAAAATTTAATTTTACCTGATTGTCTCTATCTGTCTTTTTAATTTTTGCGAATTCCCATAGTCGCCTGCGGATGTCTCGAGTTTCGGGTGAGTAGTCCTGGTCCACGCTGTAGATTGTACCCTTAAACTTTTTGGCGTTCAACATAATGTCCTGCTTTTCTTTGTAAGACGCAAAATTTACAATAATCGGTCTTTTCTTTCCTTGATTGTAACGACCAATTCGATGCGCCCTTTGTACAGACGTCAATTCGATACCCAAGCTGGTTTTACAAATGCGCTCGATTATTTTTTCGGATTGATCCCACGTTTCTGAGTGGTTGTCCTCTACACCATAAAAAACAAGATTTTGCCGGCGACTTCTATTCTCCAAGTCTACGCTCTTGTCTTTCAAGTCCTTAACTTGTTGGGCTAAATATTTGATAGAATCAGCTTGTTCAGATACCAGTTTGTTAACGGCTTCGACCTGTCCCTCTGCGACTCCAAGTTTATTGTTTATTTCAGCTATCATAGTTTCGTGCTTGGTGAACCTGTTTTCTATAGAGTCAAGTTTCTTCATAATGTCTGCCTGACCACCCTGTAGACTTTTTAGTAAATCTACTTCTGCAGAAGTAAGAGGACCCGGATTTAGCTCTATATCCCCAGAGAGCAACAACAAAATAATTAGGTATAGCACGCGGTTTGCAAAGAGGCGAAATCGTCTGCGCGACAATTGCACATTGGTTCGCTTACAACAATCAGTACCGACACTTGGCATGGGAGGAGCCGGCAACGCACAGAGCAGTTTTCGAACATGAATAGGGTAGTAATAACTAACCTGCATCAGTAACAGTGACGTGAGCTGCATGTCGGCAAGCGTGCCGGCTCCGAATCCCACGAAGCCATTGTGCCGCGCGTCTATATAGCCTCCGTTGTGGTCACATGGTTCCTCGAAGACCGGCAGAGCGCCACCGTCGAACGGCTTATCCAAGGGGAGCTTGCAATCGGTGATGACTGGCAGTCCGATAACGCTGATGCCCGTCGACACGTGCCATCCAGTTGTCGTACTTGTAGAAGCATCGGGAAAGTACGGGGCTGCTGCTGCTTCGTTGCCCACGCCGAGCAAGACAGTCGTTCCGAGCACGAAGAAAACCTGCATCAGTAACAGTGACGTGAGCTGCATGTCGGCAAGCGTGCCGGCTCCGAATCCCACGAAGCCATTGTGCCGCGCGTCTATATAGCCTCCGTTGTGGTCACATGGTTCCTCGAAGACCGGCAGAGCGCCACCGTCGAACGGCTTATCCAAGGGGAGCTTGCAATCGGTGATGACTGGCAGTCCGATAACGCTGATGCCCGTCGACACGTGCCATCCAGTTGTCGTACTTGTAGAAGCATCGGGAAAGTACGGGGCTGCTGCTGCTTCGTTGCCCACGCCGAGCAAGACAGTCGTTCCGAGCACGAAGAAAACCTGCATCAGTAACAGTGACGTGAGCTGCATGTCGGCAAGCGTGCCGGCTCCGAATCCCACGAAGCCATTGTGCCGCGCGTCTATATAGCCTCCGTTGTGGTCACATGGTTCCTCGAAGACCGGCAGAGCGCCACCGTCGAACGGCTTATCCAAGGGGAGCTTGCAATCGGTGATGACTGGCAGTCCGATAACGCTGATGCCCGTCAACACGTGCCATCCAGTTGTCGTACTTGTAGAAGCATCGGGAAAGTACGGGGTTGCTGCTGCTTCGTTGCCCACGCCGAGCAAGACAGTCGTTCCAAGCACGAAGAAAACCTGCATCAGTAACAGTGACGTGAGCTGCATGTCGGCAAGCGTGCCGGCTCCGAATCCCACGAAGCCATTGTGCCGCGCGTCTATATAGCCTCCGTTGTGGTCACATGGTTCCTCGAAGACCGGCAGAGCGCCACCGTCGAACGGCTTATCCAAGGGGAGCTTGCAATCGGTGATGACTGGCAGTCCGATAACGCTGATGCCCGTCGACACGTGCCATCCAGTTGTCGTACTTGTAGAAGCATCGGGAAAGTACGGGGTTGCTGCTGCTTCGTTGCCCACGCCGAGCAAGACAGTCGTTCCAAGCACGAAGAAAACCTGCATCAGTAACAGTGACGTGAGCTGCATGTCGGCAAGCGTGCCGGCTCCGAATCCCACGAAGCCATTGTGCCGCGCGTCTATATAGCCTCCGTTGTGGTCACATGGTTCCTCGAAGACCGGCAGAGCGCCACCGTCGAACGGCTTATCCAAGGGGAGCTTGCAATCGGTGATGACTGGCAGTCCGATAACGCTGATGCCCGTCGACACGTGCCATCCAGTTGTCGTACTTGTAGAAGCATCGGGAAAGTACGGGGCTGCTGCTGCTTCGTTGCCCACGCCGAGCAAGACAGTCGTTCCAAGCACGAAGAAAACCTGCATCAGTAACAGTGACGTGAGCTGCATGTCGGCAAGCGTGCCGGCTCCGAATCCCACGAAGCCATTGTGCCGCGCGTCTATATAGCCTCCGTTGTGGTCACATGGTTCCTCGAAGACCGGCAGAGCGCCACCGTCGAACGGCTTATCCAAGGGAGCTTGCAATCGGTGATGACTGGCAGTCCGATAACGCTGATGCCCGTCGACACGTGCCATCCAGTTGTCGTACTTGTAGAAGCATCGGGAAAGTACGGGGCTGTTGCTGCTTCGTTGCCCACGCCGAGCAAGACAGTCGTTCCGAGCACGAAGAAAACCTGCATCAGTAACAGTGACGTGAGCTGCATGTCGGCAAGCGTGCCGGCTCCGAATCCCGGGGTTGAAATGAGAAGGTGAAAACGAGAAGGTAGAAATGCGAACGGGTTCAAATGAGAACCACCCCGCCCATCACTACTGGATTCCCTTGGCTGCTTGGGCGAACACGCTCGCATACCCAGTGTCTCCCTGTCACGACGGCCGGTAGGTCCAGCTCGTGCGAGCAGACGCGCGGTGCAGCCTCCTGAATTGCCTACTATCCTACCACAGTCTATTCTCGTCTGATCTGCAGCGCCCATAAGACGCGGCCATAAAAGCGGCGCGTCGACGTCTTTTGTCGCCTGCGTCCGTCTGCTGTTCTGCCCCTGTCTAAAAACATCTGCAACGCTCGCAAGACGCGACCATGAAACGGCGTTCTAGCGTTCCGCCATGCACGGGCCACGCTCTGATGCAAGCGTCTGTCAGCATCTGTCAATCTGCGGTAAATAGCGACCGAGAAGACTAAAAATAAATAAACAGGCAGTCATTTCAGAGCCGCATATGTAGAGAGTTTGGCCATTCGTTGGGAAGTATAGGAGACAAATGAAGAGGTGCCATTGACCGAAAGCGGGCTGGGCGTGTTCCAGGGCGTCTTCACAAATTCGAATGTGGCCAACCAGAAACCGGAAATATTACCCTGGCGGTGGTCACGAAAAACAAACTTGACAAGTGCATTTTTTGACTCCGTAAGTGTGACGTCATGGGTCCAAACAAACCGTTGCTAGGGTCGTTGTTATGGACGAATACATGTGGCTCCGTTTCGCTACGAAAACCCGACCGCTCAAAAATCAGGAGTAGGATTTAAAGTTATAAAAATCACAGATGTAGAAAGCTTGAATGTCATATATGTTTCGACAGAAGTGTGCCGGTAATCGCTCGTTTCTGAAATATTTACGACTGCAACTTCCGGTCCTCAAGATATGCCTGCAGCAGACGACGAATGCAAGAAGTATGCCGTCTGCCGCACGCCGGCCGGCCAAGTGGGGCCGTCGTTTGAATCGTGTGAATAAAGACGATATTCTGACATCGCATTTGTTTGAAATATAATGAGTTTCATACACTTTTAAGATTTCATAGTGGGGTGCGATGCAAAATATGGTTTATCGAAAGTCCGGGCGTCGATCGAGATGATAGTCTGCTAAAAGATCGCATTGCACCCGCGAGAAAAGCACTTCAGGCGAACGGTTGAGATCCCAAATTTTGTTTGCGGACTCGCGCTATGCGAGGGTGCTTCGTATACCTGGTTGTAACCATCGCGTGGAGAGAGATTCTTGCAGTTTCTTCAGATTTCCGCAAGACCCCAAAGCGCGAAAGAACTGGGTAAAAAACATAAGGTGAGTTTATTACAGATTGTACTCGCATCGCGGGGTCGATGGGAATCTTCACCAAAAGAGCACATCCACGGAATTTAATGTATACCAAGGAAAAAAAAAAGCAAAATACTGCGAAATCGCGATAGACATGCAATTCTTTAATAACCTGACCACCACAATAATAATAACAACAACCGACTTACCTCGACGGCGTACGATTTGTTTCTCATGCTGGCCTGCATAACGCCGGTAATGCACTTCAGGTCGTCGATCTGCATGACGTGGTTTGATTTTACTCCGTTTTCACCCCTCGTAACTAAGCTGGGTTCTTCACCGAAAAAAAAACGCACATTGCGGAGGCCTCTACGGCCATGGTGATGCACTTGTTTTTGTCGCTCGTTTACCGACGCAATTCAATGAAGACGCCCGCTGCAACAGAGGCCAGCAAATCTATCATGTCGTCTGCTGCCAAAGCAAAGCGGACTGCAATACTTCAGAAATGGCTTTCATCGTTGCAATACGACACTGAGACGACAAGAACATCTTCATAATTCGATATCAAGAAGTTAGGTTGCTTACAAAAAATTATTTACTTACTTGCAAGCAAAAATCTAGCCTCATGTGGAGTCTCCATGCATTAGTCCATAGCAACGCCCCTAGCAACGGTTTGTTTGGACCCAGACGCCATGTTGTGACGTCATCACTTACGGAGTCAATTGACCGGTGCAACTCTAGGTGACTGAAAATATGGTGCACGGGATGTTTCGATCACGGTCATCCAAAATCATGGTGGAAGAGTGCGACTAGCGGAGCGATCGGCATCATACGTACGCCAAGCGCCGTGGGCCGGGAATATGCCGTCCGAGCGGTCAAACTTTGTTCGAGCAAAACAGAGTTGAGCGGCGCATTCGTTTCTTACATCTTTCTACATGATTATGATGAAAACATCACGTGCATACTATCTTCAACAACAAAGGGTTACTACACTTTACTCTTATGCGCTTATTAAAACCATATACGAACATTAACCTTTAATCAAAACAGTTTCTCGCTACTACCGCTAGGGGATTCTTTTAGGCTTCTGGTTGGCAAGAGAGCAGGCCAAGCCCACTCTCTGCGTCTGGTGGCACGCCCTGGCTCTGCCCGCGCCTCTACATTGACCAAACTCACTGTATACACGGCTCTGAGTCATTTTAGCTTTTCTGTTCTTGTTTTTTTTGGTTTTTTTCGCATGGCATCCGTGAGCAAGATGAGTGAGCGTCATGGAGCGCAATTCAAACGCGACCTAAAATATTCGCTTTGGCAGGACTGGGGCGCCGCAAAACTTGAGAGCTACTTGTCTTTCGAAGCGAAATGACGGGAACATACATGGACATACTCTGATCGTGAGCCGAATGTCCGATTGCCTCCAGCCAAATGGCTCACACATATCTTACTTTTTTACAGGAACCAACATCTTTATTTAGCATCAACACGCGCAAACGAACAAATCAAACCAGATCGAGCAACACACACAGGGTGTTTCAAATTGCAGCCAGGCTCTGTAAATCGACCGCTGAAAACGGTGTCTTAACCTATCACGCAGACATGTACGTAACGCGTTACAAGTAACGAGTTACTTCTACCTAGTTACTATTTTCGGTAACGAGTAACGTATTTAGTTACTTTTTTAAAAAAGGAACGAGTAACGTATTTAGTTACTTTTAAGGCCAAGTAACGAGTAACGGTATCTCGTTACTTTTGAGGAGTAACGTGTACAACACCGCTTAAACGGCCTTGTTTTTATTCTAACCTGAGTATGCGTCTATTGCGAGAACGGTAGGTGGGCAACCCGAAAAACTACTAAACAGTATGACAGAACAGCAACGTATATCGCTGAACACGTCAATTGAACAGCTCGACTGACGTGTCCAGCGATAAACATTGCTGTACTGAACTCTACTGCTGGGAATGTCCTTCACCCAGCGATAGAATAAGGTTCGTTGGTTGAACCTCGTAGAACCGGGTACGGACCGAATGTAACCCCGGAGGTTGTAACACGGGAAGGCACAGAACCCATTACCCGCTGTCCTCAATGAAGGCGCAGTTCCGAAGATTCACCAGCTCTTCCTGAAGCACAACACTGCCGTTCCTTCGAGCGCGTCCGTAGAATGACTCTTCAGCGTCGCCGGAGTTGTATTTTTAAGGAAGCGGGAAAACATAACTTATGAAAACTTCGAGAGACAGCTACTGCTTAAGTGCAACGACTACTAAAAAGAAAACAAAGACCATGAAACAAAAACAGTTGTGTATTTGGTCGTCAAAGTAACGTGAAGAGTAACTCGTTACTTTTGAGGTAACTCACGCGTTCCTCTTGAGAATCGGTAACGAGTAACGTATTTAGTTACTTTTTGAGCGAGTAACGAGTAACGGTATTTAGTTACTTTTTTTGGGTAACGTGTACATGTCTGCTATCACGCTACAATTTTGGGCAGCATTGACCACAAGTGGTGCAATGTTTTTCTATAAGATTTGTAAAAAGTGAACTTGGCTGATCAAAAATGTAAAAAAAAAAAAAGAAAGAGTCTTAACTTCATGAAAGCGCAGCAAAGCCATCGCTCTTCAAACAATAGGGCGCCGTTTGGCATGGGAGACGAGAGATGGCGCAAGCGGACGCGACGCCAACTGCCGCCAACGAACGAGCATTCAGCGCGAAACACATGCGCGTCAAAACTGTCCCTATCCGACGTGCGAACTGCCGAACGACGTTCGGGGGTAAGGGTTTTCGTAGCACCGGAGAGCGTCGTTAGCAGATGATCTTTTCGACTTTAAGCTGGCGCGAGTTCCGCAGGCGGCGAGAGTCGCACGTCCAAAAACAGGCGCGGTAACAACAACGTTCAGGGCGGATCCAAGGAGGGGGGTGACGGGGGCAGCCGCCCCCCCGCCCCTCCCTCTCCCCCTTCTCGGAGGGCAATTTGACATGGGTGGACCCCCCGGTGCACACTGAAAGTATGAAAGAATAGTATCCTTACAAATTTTCCAAACCCCCACCCCCCCCCCCCCAAAAAAAAAAAAATTACACCATTTTTTGGAGGGGAATTATGGGGTGATGCGGAGCATCGCGGATCGTTATTAACGGTGTTATTAACGGTGTTAGTAACGTTGTTAGTAACGTTGTTAACTTGCGTGTTATTACGTTGTTAACTTGCGAATGGACGCCGCTTCTCGTTGCCGTAGTTCAGGGTCTGCCGCTCGCTTCAAGCGTTTGCGCTCAGCGTCGCGTGCCCTTCGCTGCGCAGCTTTGTCTTCAGTGGACGTAGCGTTGCTGTTAGTTTGTGGGTGGTGCTGACGCTTGCTTGCGCCAACCGACTAACTGACGGGACTGTTGCTTCCATCACACTTCATCGGAAGAACGGAGTGAAGTGGAGTCAACAGCGCTGAACTCGTGGTACAGCTTCCCGCTTGCCTTTATTTTTAATTGCTAATCTTTTCCTTCCTTTTGCATTTCATTTTTCTTTTCTCCTTCTTCCGTCGCGTCGGTTCTCCCCGCACCAGCCCCCGATAGCTCTCTTCTTTTAGATTTAGCATAACTTTTCTTCTGCTTATATTTACATCATTTGCAAATTATCCTCCTTAGAATTGGCAAGCATAGCTTCTCTTTGCTTAATTAATTTATTCCCTTCTTGACTGATTTCTTTTGGCCGGCCGGATTTGGGCTGCGGCGGACGCGAGCGGCCGAGAAACGCTAGCAGACGACAGCCGCAGAGTTGCGGGGAAAGCCCACCCCACTGGAAAGCCCTGGCGTGGCGCTGCGACCCGCGCGCCCAAAACTATCCTCCTTTCACTCCTCCGGGGAACGCGCGCTACCGCTGCTTATATTCACACTTGAAGGAGAGGAGACTAGAGGAGGAGAGTTAGGCATGCGCGCGCAGTGTGAGTCGAGCGAACCACGCGAAGTGCACGCAGCTGGTAGAGAGAGCGAGCGGAGAGAGCAACGCGCAGCTGTTGGAGAGAGGGAAGGAGGAGAGTTGCGCGTGCGTAGTGTGAGTGTGGACTACGACGCCGCGGGACATAGACCTGAGCAAGAGATGCTCCGCATCTAAAAAAAACAAAAAAAAACGGAGTCCTGGATCACCTCCTGACAACGTTATTAGATTAGCGCAGTTGCAGAACTGCTCAGAGAGGCTGCATGCAGGAGCAGTACACCCCCCCCCTCCTCACCACGACTCGCCTCCCTTCGTTTGACGCGCCGAACGGCTGCGTTGATAACCGCAGTGTATTCTATGGAATACGTACGTTTCGAAGCTCAGCGTTCAGATGGCGTTCCACCGCACTTTATGGAAAACACAATTCGTAAACGAAAATCTTGATGGCGCTTGGAACGACGGCAGGTGGACTGAGAGAGTGAGGGGGGTACCCCCTTCCGTGGGAGTTCCATAACTGAGGTAATCTAGCAAAGTTGGTTAACAAGGAACTGCAAAGCAGACGACACAAGTACCCCCCCCCCCCCCCAAAAACAAAAACCGTCAAAAATAATTTCGGCAAACCTTTTTTAAATCGATTACGTGTTCATTTAATGTGTTTTATAATCTCAGGATGATAAAATGGATGCATTGGCAACCTGCAGGCGTTCCAGCCTTGTTTTTTAGGGGGGGTAAAGCAGACCCCCCCCCCCCCCCCCCAGGGCCGGGGGAGCGATGCCTGTGTCTTTGGGGTGCCGCTGGCTACAGCGCTTGCCCTGCCCAGTGGCGGCCATTTCAGGGAGGGGGGGCAAAACACATGCCTCGCCCCCCCCCCCCACTCCCCCGGTTGGTACGTCCATGTTGGCAACTGATACGAAAAAGCCGCGCCCCTTTGAATTGAAAATATCGCCTGCTATTTGACACCGGTTCTCGGCTCCGTATGCTCTTTCGTTGGTGGCAGTTGGTGTCGCGACCGCTTGCGCCACCTCCTGTCTCCGTGCCAAACGGTATCCTATTATTTGAAGACCGTTGGCTTCTGCTGCGTTTACATAGGAGTTAGGCCTTTTCAGGGTGGCCAGTTCCGCTTATTATAAGCGGATTTGGCCTTCTTTTTCCCCTGAGTCGCTAATAGATTTTTCCAGTCGCTTGTCGCGTTTTTTGGGCTTATTCGCGTTTTTCCTGCAAATATAGTTATTTTAGTGCTCGTCGTGCTCAGTGACAGCGCATTTGTCGTCAAAAATGCGAAAAACAGCATGACTGTTTGGCGCAGCGGTTAGGTGGCGCAAGCTACCGTTCGTCGCTAAAGTACAAAACTATTGCTATCCATTCCAAGAAGGATAGAAGGGTAGGAGAGGGCATGAAGCCGCGTAGTCTCCACAAGCCACGCTTCCTTGACGCCTCGCCTCTTTCTCATTTTCCTCCTTACTCTCCTCACTAATCAGGCAAACGTGACCACATCACGTGCTCCGTAGCTAGCCTTCGTCTAGCCTTCGATCTGATAAAACCTACCGGACGGAGCGCGCGCAAGCCTGCAAGGAATCCTTCTACAATCAACCATCCATCTCACATGTGACATGTCACGAGCACCAATTGCCAGAGAGATCTACGGTCCCGTTGGCCACAACATTGTTTAAACTTTTTATGAGCAGTCTTCACCTATATTGCAACGTGCTCCTCCTAGTACTTATAACCTCCCTGATCCATTCACAAATGTTTTGGCACCTTGCCCATCTTGCCAGTCGGCAGTTGCGGTCGTCGTGTCTAGTTGCCATTGTATTTTGCGCAAAATGGCTTCGAAGTGGTCGAAGTATGGCAAAAGATATTGTAAAGAGTGGGAAAAGGAAACACAGCTTAAGGACTGGCTGCGACCAGTCACCGGAGACGATAAAAAAGCAGCGTGCAAGTACTGCAAGTGCGAGATCCGCGCTCATCATGCCGACCTCGTTCAGCACATGGCAACAGAAAAACACGTGAGGAACTCTCGGCCACTTTCCAGTGCACGTTTGACTACCATGGGCTTCACCAAGTCGTCGCCTCCAAGAACGATACCAGAACTGGAGCTCAAGCTGGCATGTTACTCAGCGTGCCATGCCACTATCCGCTCTGTGGATAGTGGCATGGCACGCTGAGTATTCGCCTTCGTATTTGAGCGAGTTCTCTTTCTCATTTTATTATTAATAAACTATTTTCAAGAATGTGTACATTTATTGAACTTCCGCTTGTTTTGGGCTTCTTCACGAAGGTCACGCCGCTTTTTTGGGGCTTGGTTGGGGACGACTATCTGCTTGTTCGCTCGGCCGCATCTGGCCACCCTGGTCCTTTTCTTTTTTTTTTGCTTTTTCTAGAGGTAAGTTTGCTCTTTGCAAATTTTATGGAAAAAAATGCACCACCCGTGGGCAACGCTAAGCGGAGATCGTAGCGCGATAGGTTAAGAAACCGATTTTGCGGTGGATTTAAAGAGCCTTGCTGCTATTTGAGACACCCTGTAGTTGACGTGGACGCTAGGCTCAGGCCAGTCCTGCTACGAAAGCGAGCACCCACACCGCGCTTTTGGGCGTACTTGCGACAGCTGTTTCTTGCAAACCACATCGGTTGAGGAGATCTTCTTGTACACATGTCGGTGAACGCAAAACGACTCGCGCTCATAAAAATAGACGAGCTCGACGCACTGCGCTCGTTGAGCACTCCACAGACGCCGGCAGTTATGTTTGTGATCGTTTCACACCATTGCGGGAGAGTCAATCTTGGAATACTTTTGAAACAAATAATGACTCTATGTAGATTATATTTTCTAAACATGAAAAAAACAAAAACAAATGTCGAATTAAATACTATTACGGTAGGGAGATACACTTTTACAACAAAAATTTCACACGTCAATCATCTTTCCAGCAAATGAGAGATGTAAGCTATCGGTGTAAGCCAACGTTACTAGATTAGCTAATCGAATAACGTTGGTGTAAGCCAGAGCCATATATGTAGGGAGTTTGGTTATTCACGGGAAGTATAGGAGACAAATAAGGAGGCGCCATTGGCCGAAAGCGGGCTGGGCGTGTTCCAGGGCATCTTCACAAATTCGAAGGTGGCCAACTAGAAGCCGGAAATAATACCCTGGTGGCGGTCGCGAGAAACAAACTTAATAAGTGCGTCGGAGTAACTCACGATGACTAAAACTATGGTGCACGTGATGTTTCAATCACGGTCATCCAAAAGCATGTTGGATGAGCGCGACATAGCAGAACGATCGACATAATCCGTACGCCAGGCACCCAGCGCCGGGAATCTGCCGTCCGAGCGGTCACGCCCTGTCCGAGCAAAACAGAGTTCGACCAACACATTCGTTTCTTACATCTTTCTTCAGGATCACGATCGAAGCATCACGTGCACCCTATTTTCAACCATGAAGGGTTACTATCGCATTTAGCTCTTACGCGCTTATTAAAACGATTAAAACTGCTTCTCGCTACCACCGCTAGAGGATTCTTTTTCGGGTTCTGGTTGGCCAAGAGAGCATGCCAAGCCTCTCGCTTTGTGCGTCTGGTGCACGCCCTGGCTCTGCCCGCGCCTCTCATTGACCAAACTCTCTGTATACACGACTCTGGTGTAAGCCACTGATCTCTATCATTAGAGTTATTCTAATGTACGCTAGAGGTTCAACTGGCGCTACGCTCTAAGGAAAAAGGTTGTCATATGTGACTGCTTTTAGGGTGGTGAAAGAGTTGTCGCAAATATAACGACCCCCAGGTAAAAATGACGAACCCACCCGTATGCGCAAAAAGCAGGTAGTCAAATTTGAACTAGCCCCTAAAGCAACATAGCGGCTGGTTAGCGAGTGCTCGAATTCCCCGGTAAGGCCTAGCGAAGAGCACGGCTTTTCGGCCGAGTGAGAGAATAGAGCGCATACGCCTATTAGACGCTTTCCAAGCGGCATCAGACACTCTAAACCAGAGTGTCGAACCGAAATTTTTATCGGTTCGGTTCCGGTTCGGGTTCACGGATTTCGGTTCAGCTCCGGTTCAGTTCCGGGAGCGAAAAATAACGGTTCGAACCGGTTTGAACCGGTTCGAACCGGTTTGAACCGCTAAACTGAGAATATATTTTGCGCGTTCCTTTGGCAATAGGCACTTTTTCAAGAGTGAAACGAGTAACTATATAGCTTTTTATCATTTGTTGAATCCACTTTTTTTTTTCAGGTACCAAAAATAAATTGCGTTGTTTAATTTCGATGAAACAGTAAATGAAAAGCTAGATAAACATATATGACTGAACATCTATTTCTTTTACCTCAGTTGCACATATTTTACCTGAATCCAAAGGTTATAACTCTGGTGGGTCATCTAAAATGCGCGTGATTAGTAGACCTTTGCGTCGCAATATTAAAAGTCGAGTCCTGCTGTGCTCTTGTACTTAGAAATTAATTAGTCCATACAATCATGAAATGGGCACGTTCTCGCCATTAATATTCTGAAATCTAGATCATAAAATGCGTTTCCCAATATATATGATGACGATGCAACTGAGCTTAAAGCAATAATATTTTCAAAATGTCAGGAAAGTTTTAGGACGAACCCTTTCAGTCCACCTTTTATAGAAACTCTGAGCGGCAAGCACAACGCTTGCTTTCCTGACCAATATTGTTTACACTCAGCGCCGTGATGCAGGCGAATAATAATGCAGAAAAGAGTGACCTTCATATTCAGTTCGGATATGACCTAAAATAGAGCGCATTGAAGTGCACCTTTTCGACATAGCTTGGCGTTTGATGTTTGTTCTTGACAAGATGCCGGTAAATTCAATTTGTAAATAAGCATCACCCTTGCTAATTGGTGATTTGTTGTTAAATACAACAAAGTGGTATTTCATAGTCTACTCGACATTACAGCTACTTAACTGGTCACTTTCTGACGGTCTGCGTGCGCAATCGTCATAGTTCTGCCACGCGCCACTGTGTATGTACTTTGTTTTCATCCAGCCCACAGACACATAAAATTGTTGTTCATCAAATAAAAGAAGCAACAGACTTCTATATGTTTGAGAAGTTGAATATGCGTCAGGAACACAAGTTATTTAAATCAGCTTCAAAATGAAAAAAAAAGTGCACAAGTTTCTCACAAATTACTTATACACGTGCCTCTCGAGGATAAAAATCGCCGGAAAAGAACTTTATGGTGATAGGCCCTTTATTTATGTTGTCAAGTCTTCAGGTAGTAAGAAAATATTTGTTATTGTTATCAATAAATTTAACTGTATGAAGTTCACATAACCGCTTCAGACCGACACGGGAGGACGATACTCGAAAATACGCCATCTGTTGAGTCTGCGGAAGCGTGCTTATTTGTTCGCTGTTTGGCAGTGTGAAACACCAGGTCGCGGGGTATGCCAAAAAGAACTGTGTGCTAACGTTATAGATCTGAAGGCAAATGCACGAAATGTGCAGAGAGAGAGAGAGATAATAAATTATATTCTTCTAAATAATGCCATACACGACGCCTTACTGCAAAAAGAACTATATAGGGATGCATGTTTTAAACGTAAACACGTTTGACGGAACTCCGTCTGGTTGGGTCAAAAAGTTGAGAAATACAGACCTTCACAAACCAAGTCCTAAACATTTAAACGCCCGACGTTTCAATAGGTCGGGCTCAATAGGTCGACAGCCACTTAACCGTCGGCGTATGTCAACAGACTAGGGCACTTGAAGAAGAAAAAGTGAGTGAAGCAAACAACACACCGTAGATAGAAAAAGAAGCTGCTGCTCTCCACGTGCAAATAGTCGCCCTTGATAAAAAAAAAATCGGTTTTGAAACGTTGGTCTTTTTACTGTTCAGGACTTGGTTGGTTATGGAACACTGTAGTTATGGTGCGTATTTCTCTAGTAGAGATGCGTGTAATGATGTTCCTAATTACACATAAATATCGCAAAAAACAGGCGATATATTTCTAATTTAAATCACATTAGAACATCGAACTGCACGAGCTCGAAACGTCGCAGAATACTGTCTCGGGAGGCTAAAATGATATTTGGCTTTACGGGCACTTGTTTTGTGGCCTGATTTTACAACTCCGTGCTTTATCAGTCATGCGCGCTCTAACATTTTATGAATCAGCAGTATATCATCGCGAGACTGCTATATATAGTGCACAACTTTACAATTTCGACATCCCCTTTTGCTATACTTTGTTTCAGCGAAAAGGGGCATTGCAAAGGGACGAAGAAAACTAAATGCTGCTTCGAACGGCGTGCCTATCATTATCAAACATGAGCGTTCAGTGACGACATTGGTCTAGAACGTCGAATAATTATGACATAGAATTCTAGAGGTAGAACTGGCTAAATAGGCGCAAGGTACCCCTCCTGATCCTTTCAAGCACGTGACTCTCACTCATACATTTGCTTGGAACATCCGTAAATTGGTGGGGCGCTCACATCCTCATAACTGGATGTTAATTTCCAACACTTAGGAAGATTGCGCATGGTTGTTTCACGCTCTTGTCGTTTAGGTTCTCTATTGGCTCAGACCAATAACGTCATCAACAAAAGAAAATGCGCTCAAAATTCTGAACCTCTTTCATTTATTTATGTTTTTTATTTATTTCATTACCCTCAGGGCCCATTGGGCGTTACAGAGAGGTGGGTACTAATGGGTTTACAAAGTACAAATGATCAATCCATAGTACAAGAAATAGACAACAACAACAAAACAAAGACAAAAGAAATAAATCAACAAAATCAACAAATTGCAGAGTTATAGAAGTAATCGATTATGACTGCCTTGAAAGCAGAAACATCTTCAATCGCGGCGATGTGTGGGGGAAGGTGGTTCTACTCTGAACAAGTTTTTGGCAAGAAAGAATGAAAAAATATGTCAGTGCTGCAATGAGGTATGGCAACTTTGTACTGGTGATCAACCCGGGATGAAAGGTAAGAAGGCTGTGAAACGAGTTCCTGTTTGAGCACGGGTTATAAGAAAATATATTTTATGAAAAAGAGAAAGACGCGCAATTTTTCTTTGAAACATTAGTTCAGGAATACCTATTATGTTCAAAATACGACAGATTTCTTGTTTATTTTATGTTTAATGTGTTGCTAGATTCCCAGCCACTAATTCGAGCGAAAGCAATGCAAATTTAAAAAAAAAATGGCCAGAAACGTTTTGCATGGCCCCTTCAAGTCCAGATGCAGCCTACGCTACAAACAAACACTAAGATTTTGGCTGGGTACAAAGATAAAGTGTCGCGAGAATTACACGAGGCATATGAAATTAGGACCAGGGAGAAGAAATGTATAAGTGACACGTCCCTATCTTTATCTACGAATGAGTTTGAATTTTTGAAACGCGGGCATGAGCAGATAGGGTAAGCAGGGTTTTTGTGGCTATAGTATAACGTGTGAAGTTTCAATAAACTGCAGTTGAGAGTGCGCCTTGTCCTGTTTCCCTTCGTCTGTGTCCCTGTATTTTTTCGGCGCTTTTTGTTTGCAATGAACCAACTGGCCCGAATCTCCACTTTACTATGCCACAAGCACGAGCCTTTGGTCCCGACCACTTGCACTGCAGGAGCGCGCGTGCTTGGACGCTGAAAGCCCGGAGCTCGCTTTTTTAGTTTCTGATACGCTTTCACTTAAAGTGAAACGAAGTATTGTGTTGAGAACATCACATTTCAACAGAAAACTGAACTGTTTAACATGGTGTGCACGTGACATCATCGCAC
Organism: Ixodes ricinus; assembly: GCA_037355805.1. Lineage (NCBI taxonomy): Eukaryota > Metazoa > Arthropoda > Arachnida > Ixodida > Ixodidae > Ixodes > Ixodes ricinus. The sequence goes on from JAZHYW010011924.1 coordinate 23,286, forward strand.
TATATGCGAGTGGTCAGAGATTTTTATTTTGTTTAGAAAGTGAAATTCTGGGGTTAAAAATGCACGCTGCAGAAGGTTCGCGCTCAGTGCAACCCATGTATTTAGAAACAATAATTATTCTTGCTTGGTGCAGCGTCGTGAGGAACGGCGCGAGCGTCTGGCACCCCGAAAACGCGCTTTCTGGCAGGAGTGATTTCGCAAACGAAGTAGTTTTGCAGGATCACACTGTCTGCTCTGTGCCGAAGATGCGGAGCAGAGGAACCTTTACAACACAGTAGGTTTTTAACCCCCCCCCCCTTTTTGTTTTTTCATTTGACGATTCTTCTTCAGAGAATACTTTTTATTCCTGAGGGACTCCCTCCTTTGTTAGGGGGTGCCAATTCGACAATTATATTTCTGTCATTTGTTAGCAGTAATTCTCCGTTTCTTTTATTTTGCATCCAAAAACTGTGAGGTTCAAACAAAACTGCGACAATTTGAGCGGCTGCCGATTTTCGGCTGTCCCTCAAAGGCCACGAGAATCTTTATTTTTAGGTATCCCTGCCATACACACTTGTAGTTCTATTTATCGTCAGATTAATAAGTCATATTTAGTCTTTTCAATGCTTCTATTCTCGTGGACAACTTTCTCAGACAGTTCAGCAACAACGAAAACATGTTTGAGTGCCTCAATGATGTGTACATGTAAAATAGTTCATGCAACAGTTTTTGCACTTTCAGTAAAAACCACTAAGAGGTAATCCCTGACGTTGATAGCTTGCAAAAACACCCATTAGTTTTCCTCTCTGCTCAATGGCAGACGCAGAAAAAATAAATGAAATAAACAGCTTTCCCCTCCTCAACTCGCTATTAGAACAAGCGGCAGTGTAATCTGACGCTAATTGTATACCGCCAGTGTTCATCATAGTCATGCGCTGGGGTTGGCAAAGAATAAAGCATGGGTTGAGATTTAGGCTTTATTAGAGTTCGGCTATTCTCATCTTTGATTGAACACGAGCCAACACGAATGTTTGGCGATGCTGATTGTCAAGAACCCGAGCACTCGGCTCAGGCTCATGACAACCGAGTACATCACGGTGTCGCACGACTCGCGGTGAAAAGTCGTGATGGCTAATGCCCCTGAATAAAAAAGGTAGCGACATCTTCTCCCTCCTCCTTTGACGCGCACACCTTTTATCTTTATGTTTTGCTTTTTTACACCCGCGCGTCGACTGTAGCGCCGCCTGGTTTGGCCCGAGATAGCACACGGCCTTCCTATACTTGAGTCAGAGCGCAGTCAAGGGCTGAAAGACACGCAAATACATACACACAGGCTAAAGCGCAGTGTCACGGTCTACCAGCCTCGAAGGATGTGCTCAAAAAAGACAATGAAAGCCGTGACGTTGCACAGTCGGTGTTATTTGATTGGCGACATGAGCTCATAGTATGCACTGCACTCCGACAGCATAGGCATTCCTTCTCCCTCCTCCTCTGACGCTCACACCTTTTATATTTATGTTTTGCTTTTTTACACCCTCGCGTCGGCGGTAGCGCCGCCTGGTTTGGCCCAATGATAGCATTCGGCATTTTTCAAAGGATGTCGCTACTTTTCTGTATAAATGGGCTTCAGTGATGGCATGTGACGTCACGGTGTCAACAACGCTACTACATCTATATTCCGTTGCAACTCAAGAAGGTAGGGCGAGGGAAAAGAAGGCCGGGGAGGAAGAAGCAAACGAAACGTTGGAGAAGAGAGGGGGAAATTGACGTTCTGAATTTAAGTCGACTTGACGCGGTGAGTAATGCGACTACGCCACGGGGTCACGTGACGTGACGTTATTTGACAGCATGTCTTGAAACCATGACGTCACGTGACCACGTGACACACGATTAATCGTAGTGCCAATACAAAAGCGCCACGAAAACCCACAATTTCTTATACATTGCAATTCGATTTATGACAATTTGATCACTACATAGAAATGCCAGCTGTAAATTTTTACTTCTCAAACATTCATTTTGTAATAAAAAAAATACCGTGAACCGTTTTGAACCGGTTACCGTTATATTTTTTCCGGTTCAGTTCCGGTTCAGTTCCAAGATGGCGGCGAAGATTTCGGTTCGGTTCAGTTCCGGTTCGGCTAAAAATAACGGTTCTGTTCCGGTTTTCGGTTCGGTTCGGTTCCGGTTCAACACTTTCTGCTCTAAACATCTCGTCCCCAGACCACCGGTACCATACCTATTCGCGACTCCAATTCACTATAGGTGGCGCCACTCGTTTTCCAAGATGGCCGGTTTAGTGAGGGTCGGAGGTGCGTGCCGCTGCTGAGCCTGTCTAGTTTGCTGGCTTCACTGAGCGACACAAATTATTTCTGGTAATACTAGGGAGCTAGGTGTTATAAGCGCAGGTCACCTCGTTATCCTGAAAACAAAAACGTTATTTAGCGTAATATTTACGCCAGTACGCACATTTTAATTCTGGAGCGAAACCGAAACTTACCTTTATTTTGGATTTAATTTCTCGGTATCGGTCTTAATTTCAGATTCTTTCATAACTCAAAATGTGTCTCACACCCTAAATATTTAGTTAAAGAAGTTGTTCGCGGAAACGTTCGTCCCTTTAAAGACAGGGTCTTTCATACACCGTAGAGGTAACATATATAGCTGTAGTTGTTGGAAAATTCAGTGCAGATATTTGTGCGTTCTTGCTACCTTTTCTGGCTCACATAATTGTCATATGAAACAATGAACTGCGGGCCTTTCAATGGTTTTTGGGGTATTTAGAAGATTAATTGCTTTAATATCTTTCCCAGAACAAGACTGACAGAATGAAACCTTTCAGAAAAAACGGTAATGGTTAAATGGCGTACTTCTGTAATCGTAGCGTTAATTGGAGGCATACATTGCCGCGATTTGTATTAATAATAATATAAATATTAATATTGAGATATTTTGATACTCCATTTTTAAGCTCTAAAATAATTAGTTGCTAATATGATCTAATTTCAAACACGGGAACAAGTATCACAATCTAAAGTGTGCTAATTATGATCATTGGTGCCAACTGCAGCATTTTTAATTACCAAGTTATAAAAGAAATAAAGTCTAAAATGAATTACAAAACCCTAGCTAATGTGAGAAATTCATGTAAAATTAGATTAATGAAAATGCTATTAAAGTAGCGACTTTTGACGATCGGCAAAACTTCCAAAGTCGCCGCCAATATCCTTCCAGACCAAATCCCCCCCCCCCCCCGAAAAAAAAATGGATTATCTTTTTAACTATTACTCTTTTTTTAACATTCATTTTCTTTCGTATTTGTTTGCCGTCGTTTTGCCATCCTCGGCCTTTCCAGTTCGAAGGAAAGCCTACCTGCTTGCGCGTCTGCTCACTGCAGCACGATTCGTTGGTGTTGGAAAACGGTGAAACAGTAGTGAGTTTTAGTATTGCGTGTACAAGCGAACGCAAGCGCTGTGTGTTTGCGTTAGCTTTGCATGTTCCACGCTGCGCATGCGCGGAACCCGAAATTGCGGTCTTGGATCGGAGCATGGCAACGATGCGCGCGCGAAACGTAAAGCAAGCCACCGTAACGCAAACGCACAGCGCTTGCGTTTGCTTCTATATGCGCAATACTCAAACTCGCTAATAAGGTACAATCCCATACCGGCTGCAGCACCACGTTGGGACAGTGAAGAGTGTAGTTTGCATTTGGAAACGACATTTAGCGAGCCATGATCGCGAGCAGTTCCGCCGTGCCCGCTGAGCAGGAGAATCGGGGGACCCTCACTAGAGCGCTTCCCGTTTCCGCCGCGGGAGGGCGAGCGGCGAGCTGGAGACGCGAATAGTGCTGTAAGGACGGCAGTCTGTGTGACCGAAATCGCCGCGATTGCCCCCACGGCATATTGCTAGATTGGCTATTGTTACCACCATCGGAGGACGCTCAAAAAAGAAATCGTTAAGTGAGGAATGGGGCATGCTGACTTTATTCAACACAACGTGGATGCTTGTCGTATGCGGCAGTGAATCGCTGGGCACCTTCGTCGGCACCGACGAGGCGCGTTCAACTCGCACCAACGCTACCGTTTTTTTCTATCTCTTTTAGTTTGGGCTTACCTCTACCGGTGGTTATTTATTCGTGCGCGTCTGTA
>JAZHYW010011925.1:0-54378 GCA_037355805.1 Ixodes ricinus
CAGACAGACGTACGGTCAAAGGACGTAAAGTTCGTTCGGATACCACTATTTCGTCAAATCTATGAAAGTGAAAAATAATCTCATTCACGAGAAAACAATTTTGGGACGTGAGCCCATAAAACCGCTGATGTTAGGGATATGACACGTAACCGACCGACAACCTTTATCATAAGCCCGCCGAAACAACGGCGGAACACGCCACTTTCGCTTCGCCCATAGAGGCTTCGCCGAGCTTCCATGAACGATCGCTCTCGACTCGTTTTGTTTGCCCAAGCATTGCTCCAACCTGTCGATCCTGCCCGGGCTCTTACAATGTCTTATGTTTTAGTAGGAATTTCTACTCGACAAGAGCCAGCTTGTCGTGAGTCTCCGGACGATGCAAGGGACTTTTTGCGGTGTAGTTGAAGACGACAAGGTGTACCAGGTCTACTGGGCCGGAGACGCGCGAACCAGCGCGATCGCTGTTGTACGACGCGAAAGTACTCTACATGGCAGGTGAGTAGAACTGAAGTACGGCGATTGATGTACGAGTGCTTCCCATAACATGCTGAAGGCTTAACTGCATATGCAGCCGATGCATTCTTTAGAGCGATGCGCTCATTGTAAGAATCTCGCACAGCAATACTAAAATGCTCCTGACTCCGTCCAAGAGATTTGGGCTAGAAAGTTTATATCTTTCTATCTGGCATGGGCTATTGGCCTTACCGCTCGTGTTGCACCTCATTATTATTGTTTCAGGAAGAGTGCAGACAAAAAGCATCCGCGAGCGCAGTTCAGATATGTCTGCTGCTCGGGTTCGTCCGGTGGAGGCCAGGCTGTCTGTCGTAGCATGCATCCTTGCTTTCTAGCTTCAACGGAGTCGCATAGTTTTTTTGTGAATTAAAGTGTATACTGTCGTCCCGAAAGTTTCAGACATCGAGGGCGTTTTCTTTGAAACATGCTTACGGTGCATGCGGTCCCGTTTGTAAACGAATGTCTCTTTTGCCTGAAAAACGCAAATTTCAAAAGGGGAAAAAAACAAAGAACGGGTACACATTTTTCCTGATTTTGATGTCATGAATTATCATTTTAAGGACGTGAACTGTTTCCACAGCCATGCAAGATGGCCACCTCGGCTTGTGAACCGTTTCATAGCCATCCAAAATTGCCACCTCGGAATTCTGAGCTTTATATAATTAGTAAAGCTATTCGCACTCCGAGAGTGCATCTCTTACGGAAATTGCTATACGTACTCCGCTAAAATCGTATAAAACGAATGATCAAAATCGACTTTTTTAAGCGATGGCATAGCATAGGCTGGGAGCGTTCCACCCGTACAAATTTGTTTCGCGCTGTTCAAAGTGGTGGCCTGGGATTGTCCCATCTGTTTATTCGGCAGATTGTGTCTAGGTTTATGTTTTTACGCGACCAGAATGATGTATTCTTGCGTACTGTGCTGCAGGTGCGATTACGAAATGCGTTGCCGGAATTTGTTGTTTCGTCCAGTAACCTATTGTGCTCTAGTGTTCAAGGCTTTATGCGTGAAGTTGTTCTTTCATTTCAAATGCTAAAGGTACGTTTTTCTTTAGAATACCTCAGTTCAGTCACTCGGAAAAGACTGTATAAAGATTTAGTGGATGTTTTGTTACCAGTGCCCCTCTACAGGTCATTGTACTGCGAGGGCGAGGGGCAGGATGTGCTAAAAAGAGTTAAGAAAATGCCGGTCAAGCCATCCGTGAAGTCTTTTTTCTTTCAATTGCATAGTGGCGTTCTGCCAGTCAAACCTTGGCTGAAGGACAAAGGCATTTTTGTACCGTGGTCTATTAATTGCATCCTATGTAAAAAACCTGAGTCGATTGAACACGTCTTCATAGAATGTTGGGACGCCGTATTCCACTGGGACGTTCTTCAGCGTACGCTGAAGAAAGACCTTCCTCTAACTGCACAAGGCATCCGTTTTTTACCTGTCGAGAACGAGAATGGTGTCCCTTATGACATGTTTATGCTTCTCGGCCTCCACAGTCTATGGAAGACAAGAATGAGTGTACGCCATGCGGATGTTAATGCGCGCCCTGCAAGAGAAAATTTTATAGAAAGTGTAGCATATATCCGGGAAGTCTATCGAGCAATGTCTGAACCTCCTGATTGGTTGCCAATTCTGAATGAATTAGTGTGTCTGAAAAGATTTTAACGCAATTGTGTTAGCCACAAAGTGGCTAACTTGTTTTTTTTTTTTTTAACATTATTTAAGTGTATGTGTGTTCGTCTGTTTTGTGGTCAATATATATACAGGAAATAAAGAAAAAAAGAATGGCATAGCATAGGGGTTACGGAGTCCGCTTTGTACGCAAGTGGACGCGGGTTCGATCCGCGATGGACCTGCTTTTTTTTTTCTCTTTTTTTTTCTCGAACATTTTGTTTTGTCGAGGCATTTGGCGATATTTATGAGTGCGTATAACCATTTCGTCCGAAATGCACTCCGGGGTGCGTATAGCTTTACTCTTATATAAATGCTGCCCTTGTTGATAAAATTCCTTGGCAGTGGCAGTCAGACGTCATCTGATGGACCATCAGGGCACGTTCCACCAGGACTGCTGACTGGCAGTCAGTGTCCCAAATTGCGTACCTTGATGGACTTTTCAATAAGGGGCATGGTTCAAAAAGGGAGGGTCGTCCATCTTCGAGCAGATTTGTCTTGAAGTTGGTCGCATAATCCGGCTTGCGTGTGCGACCTAGGCAGACGTCTCCTATGATCACCCATCCTAGGTCTAGTCGTTGAGCGAAGGGTGCATCAGGAGGCCCATTGCACTGCTGACGCACCTTGTGGACTCTCAGGATGTCTCTTCCCCAGCAGAAGCAGAATCTGAGCTCCGCATCCAATGGAGGTATGAGGCTTTCAATAGTCTTTAGATGTGGGTGATGACGTGGAGCGTCTGGTGTCGAAATCTTATTCCTGTTTTTGATCATCTGGATGCATTCGATCAGGGTTGGGAGAGGTAGCTTCACGCTGCCATCTATATTTGGGACAAGAAACCCAGAGGCTCTAATTCCTGTCGTTTCTGCTGTTCTAGCGCATGCCCTGAGGGTATATGGAGAACTCTTCCTGGACATTAGGGAGATTGAAGAATTGTGTCCTCGCCAGTGACCTATAGCTTTGGTCATCCAAGATCGCATACATTCTCACAGCCCTTTGGGGTGTGCTTGTGTGACACACACTCACCAAACAAATCTTGGAACAAGACCTTCCACCGTAACCTTCCCCACACACCCCGGTGCACTTGGAAGATACGTCAGGCGATAGTCCCTGGTGAATGCTGTCGTCTCGGGATCCTGTCTGGGGCTCGAAGACAAAGGTTTAGAACTGTCCGGATGAAGCGCTGTGGTATGTTCAGTGCTGTCACAGTCGGCACACTTGATCACAACTTTCCAGTCCCTTGCGAACGGTTTGTAGAGAAGAAACGCCTGACGCAGATCCCAAATTGTTTGAACAGAGACTTGCGTTCTTACAGTGGTTTTCCTCTGAACACATGACACTTTCGTAGAGGGTGAGGTTTCTTAGATGCGGGCACAGCCTGTTAGGGTCCTCTGTCCTCTCGGCTGTAAATGCGAGTAATGGTCGACGGCTTCTGGAGTATCGTCGGTCACATGGATTTAAACGGACGTGTTCCCAGAGCCTTCTCTAGCTACGGCCTTCTCATTTTTTGGGAACCTCAGAAACGTGCTTTCCGTCATGCGGAAAGCAAAGCTCGGGTCGTTCCGCATTCTGGCCTGGTCTCGGGCAAACTTAGAGAAGAACGAGAAAGGGGTGAAAATTAACGTGATGGTCGTCCTTGTACCTTAAGCCTTTTGAGATCCACATCTCTTGGAGACGTGTGGCACATTCTTTGCGATGGGGTTCACTCCTCTTTTCCGTATTCAAGTAGCTGAGTCCTGTCAAGTGGGGATCAGCTTTTGCGGCTTCCAGTTCCAGAAGTGAGTGTCTTTTTTGAGAACTTAGGAAAGCTTCTAATCCTCTTGAAGGGCGCATCTTCTATTACATCGGGTCGGCCGTAGCAGTCCTTTAGTCTTTTCCCAGACTATCTCCGACCCCGCCGCGGGGTTGTCGACATGTACTCAACGCAGCCTCTTGGAATAGACCGAAGACTCACGGCCCAGCCAGTTCACGAAAAGATCTAACTCTTTATTTGCTGTAACTTCCAGAGTTTGCACCATGCTTTTGAATGTGGCTTTCCATACTCTGTAATTCTCGGGGTGGTTATTAAACTTGACGAGTCCTGTGCTTACCATATATTGACAGACCAGATACTTCAGCACACCACTCAATTCTGGAGCAGCAACGTGCTCTGCAGACCGTTCATTTCAGCCATTGTGGACGGTAGCCTCGTTGTGCACGTAGTCTACAGTGCGCCGAGCACAAACTTCTGATACTTCTGAGGTGGTTCGGTCAAAGTGGTGCTTCCCGCCGTGCTGTTCTGCAGCCACTTCCAGGATTTTTGCTTGATTTTCCATAGCAGCCGCTTCCTTTCCAGCGGTAGAATCTGTAACTCGGCGGCCTTAGTTCGGCTTTCCCGCGCTCGTTAACCGCGGCCGCAATCTTCTCCTTTCTTCCGAGCCTTGCTCTATCACCGCTTCACGGCCGCTTCCTTCCTGGTGTGTGTGTGTGTAAAACTTTTTTATTGAGCCTGCAGCAGTAGCCCTAGACTACCGGACGCGGCCTCACGTCGTCGCTAGCACCCTCCGAGGACTTTGCCTCTCTAGGAGTGCCGCGATCTGCTGGACGGCCTGTAGTTGTACCTCGTAGTTGTCGCTTTCGGTGGCGTCTTTGAGTTCCGGTGGAAGGTCCGCCTCTTGGCTTGCTTCCCGTCTTCTTTTGGTGCAGTCCCACGCGATATGCGCAAGCGTTGCCCTGTCGCTTTTACATAACTTACACACGTCGTCCTGGAATAGGTCTGGGAGAATATGCTTCCCTATTACTGGGGTTAACATGCATCTTGTTTGTAACTGTCGAAACACCACCGCCTCCTTCCTCGTGAGGTTGGGGTGGGGTGCCGGTAGTAGCTGCCTGTCTAGCCTGAATGTCCTAAGCATTTCTCCATATTCACGAGGTTCGTAATGTGATGACTGGCTGCCGGCTCGGTCTCCCAACACGCGAGCTATGGCGTCCGCCACCGCATTTCCCTCCTCGTGAGCAGGGTACCATTTAAGTGTTACTTTCCCGCAACTCTTATTGTCCAGTGTCCTCGCTGCGGCCTGACTAATTCGTCCTGCCATGAAGTTTCTTAGCGCCCTCATAGAGTCACTGAGCACCACTTTCACTGTTGGCAGGGAGGCCGCCAGTGCGATGGCCACCTCCTCCGCTACGCGCACTTCTTGAGTTCTGATGCTTGCCGCTGTCACTAGTCCACCGTCCTTCGCACGCACCACTGCCGCCACGAAGTGGTCGCCTGGTGAAAGAAGCACGAGTGCGAATCGCTGCAGCCTTGGCGAGTGCCCTCGTGGCAGCAGTGCTTGTCATGATCGCAATCGAGTGTTCTGAACCCGTCGATCCTTCAAAATGTCTCAAGCCGAAAAGTCGTGGCACGGCAGACCTCGACGTGCGCTCCGAGTTAGCGTGTTCCGAGTCCCGAGGCTTCGTGGCGCGGTCGGGCGTCTTTCCGGTGTCCATCAGGGCGTTCTCAACCGCGCGAGCTCTGTCGCGATCCGTTGTCTTCTCAAGGGCTAGCTCTAGCTGGCTTTGTTCCGCGTTGATCCCCGACAAGTAGGCCACGTAGCGTTCCAACAGTGCTTGGTAACGACCGTAGTCTTTTCGAATACGACCCGTCGCCGCTTGCTGCGTTTCGGCGTTTGTAGCCTGTTCAACTTCCCGAAGATCGTTTGCGATGCGCTCCCAGACGCAATCGATGCTTTTGACGTTGCTCGTCCCGGTTCGCTTCGTAGTTAAGCAAGGCCTTCTGCGACAACGTTTTTTTCCTTCGCTGGTCTCGAGTCTTGTCACGGCTGATCTTTTATGGCGTTGTCACTCACGTGACCAGCCGCTGAGGCCCGGACCGAAGGGTCCATCTCGTCCAAGCGTTTGCGACGACGTCCCGCGTTGGAGTTCGAGCTGAACCGAAGCTGCGAGGCCTAACGTTCCGACGCGCTCACTTGGCGTTCACCGTTTTTTACTATTCTGATTCTATGGCGCGCCTCAGAACGACCACTCCTCAGGTAGTGAACAATTGAACGTCATAGAAAAACTGTACTTTCATGTTTATAACAAAAACCGTGAAAGACGGTGCGTCCTACTATAGTAGCACGTTAAGTGATGATCCCAGATCGAATGAGTCCAAAAACGAAAAAAAGGAAGAAAACGCACACGGCACAGTCTGATGCCAACGCGATGCGGCTAACCCGAGCAAGTCCAAACTCAACTGCACCGCAGTAACAGCACACCGCATGTTGCCACGAAGCGAACCCTAACGACACCTCTTGCATCGAAGACATACCTGGGCAACCACGCAATCACCGTCTCAACGAATCTACAGCCCATGTAGAAAAACTAAAACGGCTTGACTTTTAGATGCGGAGCATCTCTTGCTCAGGTCTACGTCCCGCGACGTCGGCTTCGTAGTCCACAGTCACACTACGCACGCGCGACTCTCCTCCTTCCCTCTCTCCAACAGCTGCGCGTTACTCTTTCCGCTCTCTCTCTCTCTCTACCAGCTGCGTGCACTGCGCGTGCGTTCGCTTCTCCTCACACCGCGCGCGCACGCGCAGCGCTCTCTCCTCTAGTCGCCTCTCCTTCAAGTGTGAGAAAAAACAAACGGCGAGCGGCGAGCGTTCCAAGCTTCTCTGCCGCGAGCCGCGACGAAGGCTCGCGTAGGGGGTTACGCTACGGCGAGTCGGTGGCGCCATCTCTCGACGTCAGCACGCAACTGACTCTTTCCTCGGAACCAACACGATGCTCCGCATCACCCCATGGTTCCCCTCGGGAAGATGGTGTAATTTTTCTTACGCTAGCAGTAATAAAAGTAACGACAACTCAAGTGAGGACACTTGATTAACAATATGGCCGATGTTAGCTCCATCTTGGAAGACAACAAAAAAACACCCTCCGAACCACCATCCGCGTGGTGCATTGAGTCGCTCTTAAGACAGGTGTACGTGCCCGACGCAAATTAAACCTGTCCTTAATCTTTCACCGGTCTCCGTGATCCCGACGAGGTTCTAACGCATGAGATAACTTTTAGGGAAGTGAGTTCAGCTGATGTAATGTGCATCTAAACACTTGGAGCAAAGTAGGTTGACTGCATGTTATTCTGATTGTGATCATTTTCAAAATACCCACCCCTGTCATAAATTAAGGGCTATTAACGAGCGCTGTAAATATTGTCACTGAATGACAATTTATGAGGCTGTAAATATTGACAGAAACTAAACGTTTAATTTCACGAACTTCTGTCAAATTAAAACTGAAACAGAAGATAACAACAGAGCGTGGCGGGAGTGAATTGACGGCAGGAACGCAGAGTCTAGCGCTGGCGAGGGACTTCCTCCTTTTCGCCAGGCGGTTTTTGTTGTAAAAAAAATATTTAGTGGCAGATGGAATAGAAGGGGTGATCACGGTGGAAGAAACACATTTAGGTGATAACTCTGGCCGCTGTTCCCGTGCGGAGCGAGCGTCCAGATTGTGTTCGGAGCTAGCTTCGAAACAGGAGTAGTTAGTTCCGCGCCGCCGCGGAGAGCGCTGAGGTATGACATCCCTCCTCGGCGGCGTAGCGTGATCGCCTTCTTCGCGGTGTGGTGGTGTGGCGGTGTTGTACGGCCAGTGGCTGGCCTCGTGTTCTGCTTTGGTGCTGTGTCGCTCACAGGTGCCACCATCGTGCATGAAGATAAACCTTAACCCGAAGAAGAAGAAGGAAGAGAACACAGAATTACTGGACGCTGGCGACTTAGTGGCAGTGTGGCGGCGGTGAGGTTCACTAGAAGAAGCGGTGAGCGAGGGAATGGCGGGACCACCGCTGGGAGAAAAAACCGGAGCGGTGGGTTTGGGAGGGATCCCATACTTAGGCGCCATCTATCGCCGTGCAAGTGAAGCGCGCTTTGTTGGCCGAACATAATGTGGCCGCCGCGTCGGAGAGGAGTCATCACCGAAGTGTGTTTCTTCCATCTTTGCTACAACAAGAAGCGCTGGGCGAGAAAATGCGGGACCATCGCTAAAAAAACAAAACCGGAGAGGTCGGTTTGGGAGGCACCCGATTCTTGGGCGCATCTATCCCCGTCCGAGTAAAGCGCTCGGTGCGCCGAACATAAGGTAGTCGCCGAGTCGGACAGAGAGAGAGTCATCACCTCAATGTTTCTTTCACCATGGGCGTAATAGGGAAGTGAGGTTATAGAGAAGGTAAGTGGGTGTCCTTAGACCAGGGTCGCTGAACTCGTCAAACACAAAGTTGGGACAGAAGTTCGCGGAGCGTGCTGATTGGACTCTCGGCGACGATGGCGTCACGCGGGACGAGATGTCAATCATTCAAGCTCTTTTGGTGCTCGAATTCCAGTGAGAACGTGATGGTATATTCGGCTTGTCGCTTTTCAGCCTCTTGGAGCGCTCTGAAAAGCCGATGTGGATTCGCCTGGTCGATGCCAGGCGCTCCAGGTATATTCGGTTGGTTCTTTTGGAGTGCTCTCGAAGCTCCGTCTCTCGCCGTCCTCCGAATCGGAGCGGTTTGAGGCGCTGTTACTTGGAAGTGGGAGCGCAAAAGAGATCTGGCTGCCGACCAGTCACGTGACTCCAGCCATTCCGCCATGTTGCGTTTGGGTCGGAAGGGGACGGCGAGAACGCAGCTACTCCGCACGAAAGAGGGCTGCGAAAAACAGCAGTCAGTCTCGACGCCGTCACCGTTGTGTTGAGCTTCCCGATTTGAGTTAAAATATCGTCGAAACGAAGACGTTTAATGTTAGTGGCGGCACCGTCAGTGCCGCTGGCGAAGCTTATACTTCATTTCAGCTTCGGTCCAGACGCAGCCGATGCTACGAGCGCGAGCGTGTGGCCCTGAACAGTGTTTGCATTGCACCAGCGCGCGTGCTTGGCAGGGACGCTGAAAGCCCGGATCTCGCGCTTGTAGCATCGCCTGTGTCTGGACCCAAGCTGGAAACAAGTATAGACAAGTGTCTGCTCTGCTCATGGGTGCCGCCATGTTTGTTTTTGCCGACGCCATGACACAGTAGGGGGCTGCGCTTTTTGCGAGACTCCGTTTTTTTAGAAACCTTCGCAGATATGGTAATGCAAGAACGTCTGAAATGCATAATCACGAAGCTCCAAGAAAAACTCCGATGCAACGAATCCTGTAAAAAGCAAAAATATTTTTCATGCGCAGCCCCTCTCTTCACGAGAGCCTGCGTTTGAGAATATTATTTCCCATTTTTATCGCTGGGGGCGAGGATTTCGGACACTGGTCTATAGCAGGCAGCGACAACACCAGCAGCCCGGACGACGACGACGAGGGCCGTGTCTACAAAGCGAAGTTTGTCGAGTTGTTTGACGCGCTCAGTATGGTGCCCAAGGTGGAAAGTGCGTCGGCGCCGACCCATTGGCTGTGTGAAGCCGAAGTGTAGACTGCCGCGAGTGGCGCTGTTGTCGAAATCCGGAGGACTTAGCTACTGTAACATGGGATATGGCGTCGCGTACGTTCTCAGATGGTTCCTGTGGTGTCTGTGGTCGTTTTCGCGATTTGTTTTCGTGAATGTAAAGGGCTTGGCATTGTGATTACATTGGTTCGAGTCTTGTCGCTACGCAATGAAAACGAAGAGAAGAAGACGGATCCACACCGCTACGCGCCAGCATGCAAGACTGGTTACCCCGGTTTTCACTACATTGCCCAAGTAAGCATTAAACATTAATTCATAGACGTTGAAACACCCATAAAGCATACATAGGCTACACTAACGAACCGCTAAGATCAAAAACAGCTACGCTTGGCGCGAACTTCGCTGGCAGGAGTGCTCCGGAATCGAACACCAGCGCTACCTGGTAGGTTCTACACGAAGCGCCTCACCTGGATGCCGGCTATTTTTCCACTACTTCTATTCTAGTTCACTGTAGCCCAAGGTCAAGGCCTATATTTTTATAGTGCGAACCTACTCAAACAATGATTTAAGAACAAAAGTACGAGAAGGTTTTCAAGCTGTAATGTTGTCTTTATTATATAGTTTTGAATGGACTTCCGCTTTGGGTTGCCATTTTTCAAGGATTGACGGATGGATGGATGACTGAATACTGCTAAACTCTTTGAATCCGAGCAACAAAAGTTCCGCTAGAGGGCTGCTCGCGTCGTCCTCTAGTGGCACAGGCCACCCTCTATCCGCTTGGCTTGCCGCTCTGAAAAGTTAAGGAGCGTTCGGCTGGGCGTCCCGATTCTCTCGCTCCGATGTGGAGGCGCTCCGGGATCTGGTAGTTCCGACTCGGATGATAGGAGCGCTGGAGAGCGACCGCCCGAATATACAATGAAACACAAAGTCGTAGCGAGCTTCATCGGAGCGCGCGCGAGCAACACTGTGGGACCAGGCGATTGAACGGCTGCACTATACTTCGTTTCAGCTTGGGTCCAGACGCAGCCGATGCTGTAAGCACGAGCGTGTGGCCCTGAACAGTGCCTGTACTGCACGAGCGCGCGTGCTTGGCAGGGACGCTGGAAGCCCGGAGCTCACGCTTGTAGCATCGCCTGCGTCTGGACCCAAGCTGAAACGAAGTATAGTATGTCGCTCCCGCGTGTCCCTATGTCCCTACGCCGCGTTAGAATTAATAATACGTAATTGTACCTAGGCGGGCTGTAAATGCTCTGAACTTTCTCGTCGCAAGATTGTTGTTTGTGGCAGTTAACGGTGACGACAAAGTGACGTTTCACAACTTTGGGAAGGAGTTATTTGAGGCCAAAATCTTCGCTTCGGAATCGAGGCGAAGATTGAACTTCGTGATATTGTGGAGCCGTGCGCGGTGTACGCGGCATTAGAGCTCATCTTCCGGAACTGTCAACAACGCTACCGGGGTCACCCAAGCGCTGTGTGTGGACTGACGTCGGTAGTGTTTGAGAGAAGATGGGGCGACGAGAAATGGAGAGGAAAACCTAAGGAAGGGAAATAAAAAAGGTGCGACCAACACACACTCACAGAAACATACACACACACAAATGAGTCGGGAAGGCCCGTAGAAATTGTTTGAGAGAGAGGAATAGAGAGAGAAAGAGAGAGAGGGGCGATGATAGTGAAGAAGGGGGATATCCCTTCCCCCGAATTTTCAGAACGCAGCTCTCAAGCGCCCGTTTCGGGCTTGAGCGGCGTCGCCGTCGGCGGCGGTGCCGCAGCCTCCATAACTGCGCGCGTTGCATTATGGGACGTTTCCCCGCGAAACTTAGCGGGGAAATTGACGCCACGTGACTTCAACACCAATTCAGTTTCCCCGCTAATATGGAGGGGAGCAGGAGAGAGGAGGGAGGGTACGGAGGAAGCTGGAAGGGCATACCCTTCCCTCCTCCTCCTCAAGAGCTGCGCTCTAGTTCGACGTTACAAAGAACTGCAAAGGTATTTAATTTTTTTTTTTATTATAACTCTCTGAAATGTTGTGGTCAGAGGCTAGGGCGATACCCCCCCCCCCCCTTCCCCCTTAAACCTTCATGCTCCTTGCTCCCTCTTTCGACGCCACTGGGGGGGGGATGATCCCCTCCCCATCCTCCTGTTTCGACGACCCTGCTAGAGGCGTTCCAACTGAGCGATGACGAGGAACAGCACAGCGTGCAATTTTCGAAATAATGGTTCTAGAGATTCTGGAATTAAAACGGTTTGCGTTCCACGAACTCACAAGCGGCCATAACAGACTTCCAAGCGAGAGGCTCGTGCCGGGGCTCGTTGTATGCAGGCGCGTTCGGTGACATCCTTTTATAGCTCATACCTTTGACGTGAGGGTCAGGATTATGAGTTGTGAATGACAAATTCGGTGGTGCCTGTTCAAGTCGACGGTGACACGTTTGGTTGTGTACAATGAAAGCTTGGTGTCTTCGCGTACTCAAAACATTACCGCCAATATTGACCATTTGACATGACTCTTATTTCCGTTAAAGAACACATAATTAATCCCAGTTTGGCTAATCTTTGAAAGTCTACCATAAAATGATTTGATCCCACCGATTGAGAGACAACTGGCCGGAAGCGAGAGCCACCCGAAAGTGGACCATGCTACTCGGCTGGTTATGACCTAGCCACGTCGGGCTTTGAGCCGAAATAAATAAAAGGAACAACACGGACGCTTTTTAGTTAAGGCTGCTTTATCGGCGGAAATAACAACGATATCAGACTATCAACTTCGATGGTGTTGATTTTAGAATGCAATTACCCAAGCCTCCATCCTAGAGACAATCAAACATGTCGGTCGCAGCTTATAATCTTTCTCGTGACGTCACACGTATGAGCCACGGCTGTTTCCGCGCGCTCTTTCGTGCTGCTCTTGTTCGGAGCCTAGGGAGTGATAGGGATTTTTCGCCCCTTCAATGAAAAACGTCACGAAGATACACGGATCTGCGGGTTTGCAAGAAAAGAAAACTTCAAGGCAATCTTTCGGCTCCTCGCCCCACTTTGTCATTACACAAAGAAAGTTTATTTGACGAGTTTAGCGACCCAGGGCGCGTTTGCTCGAAGCGCTAAACGCGGGTAATGTTAGTCGCAGTACCTAGGAGAGGGATTTTGAAATCACGTGACTGGCTCGGTAGGGATGCGGGGAAACATGGAGGTGCCCCCGTAGTGAGCGCCGCTCGCCCTCAGAACTAATATGCGTTGTAGCTGCAATATCGGGCGCGATAGTCAGCAACGAATGGTGGAGGAGGCTTTCGCTTTGCCTTATCTCACTTAAATCGCAAAGCATGAGCAATAACCTCGCCGCATTTTTAGATAGTCTTTCGATTCTGGTCAATCCTAAGCCTAAATGAACGCCATAATTGTCGGCATGACAACGTCTTTGAAAAGCCGATTGCCTTGACTCAATCGGCCGGGTATTGATAGCACACAAAAGCAGAAAGCGTCCCAATCAACGTGCTTGAGTAAACTTAGAGAGGCAAACCAGCGGCCAAAAATGCCACTCCCCGGTTGCCGCCATCTTGCCTGTTTGCCACATTAGTGATCGCGTGATGTTAAGATGGCTGCGCCCAAAGGAGGGCCAGATCAGATTGGCCAGATCGCAGTCAGCAGATGGGCACTCTGGGGCTGCGTTCCAATCGTACTCGAATGGAGCCGAGTTAAGCGGGAAACACATGCGCGTCAAAACTGTCCTGATTCGGCGTTCGAACTGTCGTGGAAGGTGGCTGCTCCGAATCGCCGCACAGGACGGTTCACGACACACGGTTTCCGACGCGTCGTTGCGTCGCTCCGTTCAGCTCCGCCCAGTTTCGGGTATCTCATACCGAATGGATGGATGGATGCTAATGGCTACATTTAGTAACGGGCTGTAGTTCACGCCACCTAGCCTAAAAAACTAAAATACTTCCCCGCCCTTCTTGGTTCTTCCTACTTGAAAACAAACAATATTTTTATTATATTCTATTAAATCTTGCCTGTGTAAAGATTTTCCGTGAGGTTACTTTTCTGCTGAACATGACTTAAAGGGCAACTCCGCTGAATTCCAAAAATTGTGGGCTTATTTGTGATTCAATTTCCCAAAGGACTACTAAACAGCTCTACGTATTCGGATTCGCGAAAAGTGGAATATTATTTATGTAATCTTAATTTAAACATTAGCAGATACCGAAACCGAAATTTCGGCTGCGTCAGGCAACATTGGTCTCGTGTCGTCAGAGTCATGGCCACGTCACGTCAAACCACGTGGTCTTGTGACGTTCGTGGGGGCGAGGTACAGGACACATGACGCGGGCAGGCCGCTTCGGATGCCACAAAAGGTGGCGGCCCGGGGGAGAGGGGAAGGGGAGAAGACGAAAGAGGAGAGGGAAGCGGAGAAACCGGACATGAGGGAACAAGTTGGGACAGGTTCTAGGGAAGCGAGTCCGAGCGGGAAGACGCGCCGAGAAAAGTGCCAGGGAGCGCGCTGGAGAGAGTGCAAAAAACAACGCACCAGAGAAGCACCTCGGAAAGGCTTCCCGCTGGCGTCAGTGCCCCAAACCCCCGAACCCTCCGAGCCCTGTGAAGCCCGGATCGCCTCAATCGCAAGGCTGCCCGCTGGCGTCAGCGCTCTAAGCCCCTGAACCATGTGAGCCCCGGAGCCAACTCGCCCACGCACAAGCACAGTGACGGACAGCCCGGGACACCACCCCATCAGAACGCCGCGACTGTCGGTGAGCTGCGGACGACACCGGCACCGACTAATATTATTAAACAGTAAATATCGTTTGTGCTTCGTCTCTCCTCACCTCAGCGTGTGCCCGCCACAGCGCGTCTGTGCCTTTCCTACGGGGTCGTCACAGTCTCCTTTATGCGACGGCGGGCGAACGTAGAGCAAAGCGCAAGTGTCGTCTGCTCCTCAATTTTGACAACGTAGTCTGCTACAACATCGTGTGGAAACTTGTAAAAGACACCTCCCGGGCTGGTCAGCTGGCAATTTGAGCAGACAGCAAAACAACATCGTGAGCCTATAGACCTTTTCACTCTCCTCGGCATGGGCGCTGCCATCTTGGTAATCACGTGACGCGGCAGCCATTAGGTTGCTTCAACTTGCTGCTCCGCTCTCCCCTCCGCGCCTTGGCGGATGCGTTGTATTCGTGTTTTGCGTCGCATTTCAATGCGCTTTCATGCCTTACTTCAAAAACGTAGTCCGGTACGTCTACTCAACGACTAAGACATCACGAGGGTTCAAAAATCCTTAAGACAACTGAGGTTTCTTTACAAATAGTGGCGGAACATTCTCAGTGAGACGCGCGTATATTTATATCGCGCATTTAGGATCGGAAGGCGTCAAGAATAGTCAGCGCAAGGAGACTTATCTGTATTTCCCGAAAGTATAGTTCTTTGCAATCAGAATATATTGAAACTAGTTTCTTTTGATTATGTGAGGAAACTCGCGGAGGAGATAAATAACGAACGTTTAACTTGTATTTTATCTGAGGCTAGAAGTAATGGTACGTCAACATCGGGCGGTTTATTTGTTCATAATATCACACCTACATGTGTAGGAGATTCTCAATCTTTTTTCGCACTTATGAAGTTTAAGAAATTGTATGCCGTGCTCGCTCTCATTTCGACAGTCATTCAAGTGATTTATTGATTATATCTAAATAACCAGTTCAATCCACTTAATTTATTTTAACACAAAGGTTGGGACTTCCCGCGTAAGAAACTGACACAGGCGCTTAACACTAGCGAGTTTTAGAAAAAAAAAGGGCACTAAGAAATAACGTCGTTTTTTTCTATTTGCAAATCCAAAACGCGGTTCGGGTTCGACGCATAAGCGATAATGACGACGCTTTTTTTTGCGTACGTTGTTTCATTTTTTGCTTAGTATCTGAAATCCGCAACATTTGCACGCCAAAAAAAAAAAAAAAAGAGCCGCCTGCAAAACAATTACTTGAGTCCAGGATTGTCGATGGCAAATAGAGGTTTACTTTTGGTGGCTGGCGACGCCGAAATTTACAAAGCGAATCTGTTCAAACAAATAAATATTTGTTCACACAGGTCCATGAAGTGGTGCCTAGCGCTAGAATTCAGCAAAACTTTCCTAGGTATTTCTCCTCCTGAGCCCTTTAATTTTATTTGGCCAATTTTTTGGAAGACAAATGCCAGATTTAATTTGACGGGCCTGTCACGTATATTATATCTTGAGTAAGCAAATGTTCATATAATAATAATTTATTTCCTAGGGCCAATGTCGTGAAATGCTGCTTATGGGTACTTTAGCAGGGTTGATAATTTAAGAAATTTCCTACTCGGCCTGTCAAAACCTGCTCGAGTACTGAATTAAAGAAAAAGAGTCCGAGACGATATTACTTGTTTATATAAATTATCTGCATCATTACACGATACGTTTTTAGTCAGCGAAGTTCACTAAATTTTGGGTGCCCTCGAAAACCAAACAGTAAGTAGTAAACTCGCGAGTTCATCTGTTCTGACCGATTCAGCACATTGGTAATCATGCTGTCAATATGCTTCTTTACATTCCCGTGTTAGTCTCGTCATCAGTTTGTTTTTCTGAAAACTGGTGCCATCGACTACGGCCGCAGACGATGGTAATCTTCCCTGTACCTCAGTCAGGCGTTTCGCAACCGACCATAATCAGGTACATCAAAGGAGTTGGTAACCAAAATCACGCAATTTAGGCTAAAATACGCCTCGTAGTCCTCAAAGTGGCTCAATACCAAAGTTTCATTGGATGTGTGGTACAATAAAAATGAACGTATCGCAAAATTATGCAAAAACAATGTAAAACAGCAACATAGCCGCGTTCACGTTGAAACCGAAACCAACCAAATTGAAGCAACCTAATGGCGCCAAGTGCGTCAGCGCCCTCAATCCGCCGGTGAGGCAACTACTAAAATGAAAAGGTCTATTGGTCTTTCGACATTCATCGCAGCGAGGCATCGGAAATGTGACCCGCCCTCGTATCAAGCAAAACGACCTTCTCAAGCCAGAGCAGCGGCGAGACAAAACAGACTGCTCCCAGCTCTCAGATCCGAGAAGCGCGCATGGCAGCGCAAACTAACGCATCCGTGTTACGGTGATCAAGTGACGCCGTAGAACCACCACCGGGAGGAGAAACTCATGACGACATCGTTCAATTTCGCTCTGAGAAGTAAAAACAAACAAAACATGAGAATTACGTAGTCATGCCTCTGACGTTGTGGCTAAATGTTGGCTGCCCCAACTCCGTGGCATTGACTGCGCTGATGATTGCGCCTCCCGTCGCACGCTAGAGTTGGCAGATTTCGGCGACTTGGCTCATTTGAAAGTTTGCTGGCCAGTTTAATAAATATATAGACGGAATTAGACCGTAATATTTGACATGTGGTCTCCCTATATGATACTGAAGATGACTGCATAGTTTTCTAAATATCTAAAATGAAGCGGAGTTGCCCTTTAATCACGATGGACCGCAGCGGACCTTAGGAGCCAACCCAGCGAAGCCGGCACGGCGTACAAATCCACGTGACTACCGCACACCGCGCTTTGCTGCGTCTCTCCCTAAATTCACGTTACACTCACAGGACATTGGAATGGCTCGTAGCGTCCGGTGTTGTTCATCGTAAGGTGAAACGGAGTACATTCGGGTTTCCACGGCTTCGATCGGTCCCGAAGGCCGGCTTGCTATGGCGCACGACTCGCGAGATCAGTAGCTTGTTTTTGTGCGCGCGGGAAAACTCGATAGCGTCCATCTCCTTCACAACGACGACTCGCGTCGCGTGACGCACCGGTCACCGCCACATGTGTATGTAGGCGTAGTAAAGGACGGGAGGTCCGCTTCCCGAACTGCCCGAACCACAAAGCGCCTCCTCGCCGGATCGGTCTGAAAGTCACGTGACAACATAACCATCGCGCCATCCGTGCTGCCATTGGCTGCGGCCCTCCGAAAATCGGACAGCCGTGCGGCGATATCTGGCAAGTTGGTCGTATGCCGGTAACCTCACGGAAAATCTCTACACACGCACACTTTAATAGAATGTAATAAAAATATTATGTTTGTTCTAAAGTCAGAAAACCAAGAAGGGCGAGGGTAGTATTTTGGTTTTCAGGCTAGGTGGCGCAGCTACATGACCCTTATAACTATAGCCATTAGCATTCATCCATCCATTCGGTAGAGGATACCCAAAACTGGGCGGAGTTGAACGGAGCGACGCAACGACGCGTCGGAAGCCATGTGTCGCGAACCGTCCTGTGCGGCGATTCGGAGCAGCCATCTTCCCGACAGTTCGCACGCCGGACCGGACAGTTTTGACGCGCATGTGTTTCTGCGCTTTAGTCCGGCGGATCAGGCCACGTGACAAGACAGATACAGCAATGCTGGACGCGGGTAGGTTTTCGAACGCATAGGCTACGAGAACTTCACCCAGGAGTTAGATAGAAGCTCGTCTCCTGCACCGGTGCAGAAAAGTGTGAGGCAGTCTACTTCCGGTATATGTATTGAGATACGACCGGAAGTACACCGCCTCACACTTTTCTGCACCGGTGCAGGAGGTGCAAGTAAATCGAACGCAGCTTCTATCTCACTCCTGGGTGAAGTTCTCGTACCCGTTGCGTTCGAAAACCTACCCGCGTCCAGCATTGCTGTATCTGTCTTGTCACGTGACTTGATCCGCCGGACTAACTCGGCTCCATTCGAGTAAGATTGGAACGCAGCCCCAGAGTGCCCATCTGCTGACCGCGATCTGGCCAATCTGATCTGGCCCACCTTTGGGCGCAGCCATCTTAACGTCACGTGATCACTAATGTGGCAAACAGGCAAGATGGCGGCAACCGGGGGTGCCATTTCCGTTGCAGGCAGTGGGTTCCGGTTTACCGCTCTAAGGTAAGACTCAAGCTCGTTGGTCCCAATAGACATTTTTCTAAATTTCCCAAGCACCGAGGTGCATGCTACTAACATGCTACGAGTGTAGTTAGGCCCGTTGCACGTGCTGGCGTCTACAGTAGTAATTGTTCTAAAGCAAAAAATCTGAAACAAATTTTATCTTGCACGCGCGTTCGTCAAAGTCTTAATATGATTATTTACTTCGAATATTTTATAAGAGAAAGGCTCAGCGCATGCGGACCTTATAATTACACTTTCAGCGTTCTCCTCGATGCTTGGGTAATTTAGAGAACGGTCTATTGGGACACTGTCTGCTTTTATGTCCTATCAATACACGGCCGATTGAGTCAAGGCAACGCCTCCTGTACTAAGATGCTCGTCAGAGGCAGCGAGCGTCCTGCCGTGCCCTCTCCTTTTTCCTCCTCATACCGAAACGACCGCGAGGGGCGCTGCTATTGCTCGCGTTCGCGGATGTTAGCGCGGTTAGTTGTAATGGCCACTAGGGTCGAAGCAGTGCTATCTAATAGTCTTAGCAATGGCACTGGCGCGCAAGAGAGTGCGATGGCTCATAACGATGTGGTGTTGTACAGGCGGAGCAGCGAAACGCAAAACAGTTACTCCTAGTCCACGCACTCAATTGAACTGACTAACTTGCGCAGCGCTGGTTGCACGCTTTGGCATATCTACACTTGCGTCTTCGTCTTCTTTGGTAATTATGGTCTAGGGCCATGGAGAATTCTGGGTCTTTTTACCGCAAAGATGCAAGGCAGTACGCCGAACGACTGACACTAAAACTAACGCTAAAATAAACAAAGGTAGCACTCGGCTGCGAGAGTCGACGCGCCAGTTGCGCCGAGATTGGCCGAGCGCCCAGCAAGTGCCGATGATGACGTTGCTCAGCGCCAGCTGGTCGGAACTGAGCGCCACCAGTGGCGTTTGCTACAATACGATGGCAGACCGGCCGCAACGGGAGTTTGCGAGCCACCTGGCAGGCATCTATAGTACCAGGAACTGACGTCGGGCAAAAATGGGCAATCCGTTTTCCTAATAAGACGTTGTCATGCCAGATCACTTCTCGCTTTCGATTTAGGCTTATCGGAATGGCCGGGCTCGAAAGGCTATCTGGCATAACAAATGCGGCGCAGTGCTGGCTCATACCTTTGGGCGGAGTTAAGTGAGCGTTCGGCGATGCCTAGTTACTCTTGCGGTTTCATTGACCGACGTAAATCTGCTATCCGATAGGCACCCTGCTACAACGACATACCAGTTCCAAAGCGAGCGGCGCTCATCACCGGGGCACCGCCATGTTTCCCCGCATCCCTACCAAACCAGTCACGTGATTTCAAAATCCCTCTCCTAGGTACTGCGGCTAACTTTAGCCGCGGTTAGCGGTTCGATCAAACGCGCCCAGGGCTCCAATTGCAGTGGTGGCTGTGACAGCTCTTCCTACAAGCATGTGTTCCTTGTTGCCATCCTCACTTCGCAGCCCTGTTTTCCATTTCTTCCTCGAAGATTCTTCAATTAGTGTAAGTCCGGGTATATGCCTGCATACCCATATTAGATGATGCGGGTTAGCCTATGGTGCATCGCAGAAGGGATATCTCGGTGTGCGAAAACGTTGTGGCAACCATGAGCGAAGTTTTGCTCATGTGACGACCCTGTCCGTTTGCAATTTCCTCCAGAAGTGTTCTTCCTCTTGATTAAGCCTTTGTGCGGTGGCGGACACTCCCGGCTTGCTTTACGTTGAGTCGCCAAGTACGTCTTATAGGGCATGTCTTATGATGGACCTTAAGGGCATGGAGACGAGTCCTTGGTGAGCGTAGCTTAGGCTGCTGCATTAGCGGCATCGTTTCCTGTGTGCCATGTGTCCACGGGCCCAAATAACATGTATCGCCATGATTTTTCTTTTTTTGTTTAGAATGCGTAATCCTTCTTTGTTTAAGGATAACAATGGCGTAATTCCTGCAGGCTTTCTGCGAATCGGAAATCAGTGTGGCTCTGGAGTTGCAATTGACGGCGAGGACAATTGCCGCTTCTTCCTCTTAATCCACCGAGTCCACCCGCACCGATGCCACTCTTTTAACTTCTCCGTCAGCTTTTGCCTCGGCGGTCGTGGCCATTTCGTTCGCAGGAGCAGAGGCGCCACGCAGAGCTCCTTATGTACCCGCGTGGGTTTCTGGAACAATCGCCGTAGATGGTTCGGCGCGTAGAATATTCGGACTTCGAACAAGCAACAGGGTTCTCAAATTTACCAAAACGCGACATTTACGCAAATAGATAAAAGGTGACTCCGCTCCCTGGCATCGAACCACAGCCCTATCCGTGGGAGCCAATCACGATGTCCATTCGGTCACGGGCGCGCTCGCTCGGAGACGCGCATGGTAAATCACTTGCTCTGGGGAAAGCAATGCACCCGGTTGTACAAATACAAAACAAACAAAAAAAACTGTCCTTTCAATTTGAAAGCCCGGGGTTTCGGTGACTTAATTCAAGAAGGCACTAACAACCTGAACTCTCTGCAAAATGCCAGGCTTGCATTTCTTGATATGTCGGTAATTGTAATACGAAGTATATTGTTTTGAAAGTAAAACGCTCTAATTTTGGTCCCCTAATCACCACTCTGTCACCTCAAGCGCAAAACAAAGGACATTCAGTCCACTCTAAACTATCTCAGAGTGCTTGGTTGGTTATCTGAGATTGAGAGCAAAATAAACAACTTTAAAAACAGCAGTGTTCCAAGAAAAACAGAAATATTTTTTGTTGTTGCTTGTATTTTTTGTGTCGGTTATTCACAAATCAGGATGTCTGACGTATTACATTAGATTTAACTCTAACCTATAGGTGGTGTGACTGAATTGCGAGTTGATTTGGCACACAGCCAGAACATCTCCATTTTTTAACTCTACTTGTCGGTCATTCTAACACTCAAAGTATTGATATTAACTCATGCTCAGTGAGTAGCATATTCTTTCGGCATCCAAGCAGAGCGTGCGATGAAAACTTGTTTTATTCAACGACGAAGAAACGAACAGGCAAAGCGGCAAGGAGCCCCATGGAGAGTAACAGTGACAATGTCGTTCTGGTGATTGTGACCACTCCACCGCCTGGAAACAAGAAAGCTTACAATCAAGATTTCTGTAAACACACCAGCACTTCAGATAAAAATGGCATTACGAATTGCCGGCTTCCTGACGTACCTAACAATTAGACTGGAGCGATGGCCGAGATGCTGCACACTAGTGCCAAGAGTTACATTCCGTGTTTAAATTTAGAGCGAATGATGCTCATCTAATAATGTAACGTGACGTGATGCTATGAGATGACGTGGCACTGTAATTTCACGTGGCACCACGTGGCTACCATTACACTAACTTCCAACTAAATTTAGTGGATAAATGTTCCGGCTATATTTAGCAATGTAGTTAAATTTCGTGGAGAAGTTGTCTTCATGTCATACAACGTTACGTGGCACTCTGTCGACACGAAATGTAACGACTTTGTGATTCCTCGTTAAATTTAGCGGATAATTTTTTCGCCTAAGTTTTGAGAAGAAATTTATCCGCTTAAATATTCGGAAGGGACTGAGATGTCATCTGATATGACGCGACGGGACATTGCAACTTCTCAACCTAACGACACTGTGATTCTCCGTTATATAGAGCGGAGTAATATCCGCTGCGAAACATTGCAGTAACGGCTATCATTATTTTCTTTGAGTGCTCACGAACGACAATTCTACATAATCAAGATGACAATAAGTGTCCTAGATTAACCAAATAATTATTGAAATAACTAAAAGTAATTTATATTTTATGTTCGCATAACTCGCTACGACCCGCTGTTGATGACACACTTTTCGAAAGTAAGTATATATAACCAAAAACACCACGAAAGTCAGTATGTATCCAGTCTATACTCGTGGAAAACGTCCCGTGTCTATCGAATGGGCACATCGTGTACGCCCATCAAGGATGTGCACGTGCGCTCGTCACTATTTCTGAAATGGCACAGAGCGCTGTCCGCGAGTATGAGAGGTGTTGTCCATTATTTGTTCAACAAAAATACTTTTCCAGCGAGAGCCACTGGACCTCATTCCGATGCACAAACGTAAATATTTTAAAGCCGAATGTGCACAGCATACAAAATACAAATTGAAAACTAATCAACCTACCTAATATTAAAACAATAGAAATAGACTAAAACATTTTGTGAGACAATATAAAGCCGGAAGTCGTGATAAACATTTTAGATTGCTTTGAGGAACTGTATTTTTATTTGTCAGACAATAAAAAAATTTGAGAAAAGGGGCTCCTACGTTAGAGGGCCACTAAGAAGTAGAGGGCGTACGCAAAGCGATAGAGGCACCACAGGCTTGCAGAATACTGTTTTCACAATGAAGTGCGGCATGCTAGCGGTTTTTGCTTGCAGCACCATTATGGCTAAGAAACAAAACATTCAAATACAAAAAAATATGTTTTTAAAAACGTAGAAGATGTGCGTTGAGCACGAAAATGTTGTTGCTCTTCGTACAAGTAATGGGTAAGGTAAAACGAAAACTATCCACCTCTGCAAACTACAAATTGTTGACCTTCTTTAAAGGGGTTGCTCGGCGAGTATTTTCCGTAAGAAAACATTTAAATTATATTTTGAATTGTTTTTTGAACACCTTCTTCAAAATATGTTAATTTTTTTATCCTTCACAAAGTAGTACCGCTCAGATTGCATCCGCAAAATACAACACTTCAGTTGGCAACCACGGAAGCTCTGACGTAACATCATGCAAAAAGAACATTGAGCGCTCTCGACTGGTGTCTTAGTGAAATAACGTGCTTGTAAGAAAGACACGATTTACGGTATTGAGAAGCTCAACTCTTTGACGATTTTCTTTGCACGCACCATTAACCATGAAGGTCAGAACCGGAAATGAGTCAATCGCCTCGAATCTTGCAATACCGTGCCTGGTGTGATGTCGCCTGACGACCAGCCATTCACACTTGCAAAATTTGGCGTGCAGTTTCATACTGAAGCTTATAAACGATTTCACAAATATTGGAGCTTCCTTTAATAAAGCGAAAATAACAAAATACTATAATCAGGCCCTCTCTGCGTAACCAGCGCGAGATCTTAGTAACTTCCGTTCTTCACAAGGCAATTCCTTTAATAAAAACAACCCTTGTTGAAATTTCTATTGTGGTAGGAAAGGAGACGTTGAAATTAGTGTTCGAAGTGACGGGGAAAAAGTGAGCATGGAGAACGGGGTATGGAATGACCATCCTGTAATTACTTCATATAAAACCTTAAACATTGTTTAAAAATAGCGTCCTTCGACTGTAATGAAAATAAGTATGTGGTCTGCATTTGCGTGCTACGAATATCCGGCCTATCAGACCAAGATTGACAACTTTGACGATGCATGGTTTCGGAATGCAATAATTCCATGATTGCACACTGCTTTTTAAGCACACCATGGAACTTGTCCTTCGCAAGTGATGATAAGTGCCGTCACGACACTCGTTAGCCGTGAACGAGAGCCCAAATACTATTCGACGGATTGATAGTTGACAAGTGCATGCGTCCGAGTGACGCAGTGAACCTGTACAATACGGGAGCTTGGTTCGGCTGACGTGCTAGAATAACCCGGATGTACCACATTGAAAAGATGGACAGCTTTCGAAGAAGAGAAAGCCAGAAATAGTTGTTTTCAAAATTTCGAACCCAAAATCGAAGATTTGCTTTCTGCCCTGGCGTACAAGTTCTCATGTAACCCCTCTAAACAATATGCGACATTAAAATCCCAATCTAAAATCGTGTATTCCGACCCGGAATTAGTTTCACGACCTCTTTCAAAAAACCACATCAAGTGTGGTAGGTTTAGGTAAGTGTCTTCAAAAGCAATCTAGTTCCGGAAAGGTCTTAGTGACATCATCTGTTACCTTGACATTGGAGACAGAGACGGCGGTGGCCCCCGTGTCTTTAGCGCTTTTTTGCTGGCAGACCGACCAAAGAAGTACCAACCTAGTATACGTTTAATTTCAATTGTTTCATATTTCAGCATGCCAAAAGGAAGCCTTACTTCCTTCCGTCAATTGCTGAGGCTTGGACGTGAACTATACTAGACTGGAATTCGATAGTCATGCCCATTAATTCAGAGGGTCGTTTTGTGTGACCGTCATAGTTCTCAACACAGACAGGCTTTCGTTTAAATATCTGGCATGTACACATGGTTTTTGCTTCTTAGCAAAGAACACATATTTTGGTTCTCATAATTTTTCTAGTTGTCCATTTACTGCAAAATATACGTGTAGCAAACTTGAAAATGTTAGAGACAGTCACAAGACTTTATTTTGAGTCCTATTTCTTTCATTTGGCTTTTCTTTTGAGTTCTAGCTAACCGAGACAGCTGAGGCTTCGAAAAATGGGTATATGTGTGAAGTTTACTGAAGGCGAGAGAAGTGGAGTCGTCGGAACGTGCTTGGCGGGTTGTCCGCGCCACGGGTTGCGACTCACAGGAGCCGAGATTCTGGTAGTGGTGCACACGAAAGTGCCGCCGCTCCCTCATCCAGGCGTATAGGAAAAGGTTGCAAGAAGTGCAGCAAGATTTCAATCATCTTTTGTGTCCTAACCTTTATTTCTTTCTGCAATTATTGTAGCAGTCCGTGTGCGATGCGGTGATTCGCGCGCAGCAGTCGAAGCCAGGGACCTCCATGCCTTGTTATGCCAGAGGGCGTCGTTCTCTGAACATCGAGCGCTGCGCTACACGAGTTCGTCTGATGACGTGCATGAACACAAGGGCGATTTCAGCATGAACTGCAAACCAGGGCGTGGGCGAACATCAATGCTGCGTCGAACTCGTCAAATCTCATAAGGGAGCGCAGCGCTTTTGAAAGGATTCAGCAGGCTTAAGTCCGAATGCAGTCTGTCGTGCGAGGTGTTTTTATTGGCACTTACGCTTCACGATTGAGATAACGTCACTGCTCGAAGAAGAGTAGAAAGGAGACCTTTCCCGACCTCTCGTCGTGTTCCGTTGATGTTAGGATGATCTGAAGCGCAAGTGCCAATCAAAAGTCCTCACACATCTCACTCACTTTTTGTCATAAACATGCTCAATCGTTTCAAGGATATCTGCTTCAAATTTACCGAGCTGGACGCAGAATTGATGGTCTCTTCTTTCTGCTTTGCAGTCCATGCTGAAATAGTCATTGCACTCATGCAAGTGGTCACAAAACCTGCGTAGCACTGCAACAAATCTTCACGGAAGAACGCCTTTTGGTTTACTGACTTATAAAAATTCCTGCCTTTTATTGCTGTGCGCGCATTACCGTGAATAACTTTGATTTCACACTACGAAATGAGACTTCAAACGTTTTGATCGCACCTTGTAAATGCATGTCGGTAAACACATAAAAACACAACAAACCTTTTCCTTTTTTTGTAGTGCTATCTCCCGGTTTTGTGGTTGCAGTTGCAGCAGTTGTGAATCCCATGAGATCGATCTGATTAGATGAAGACACTATGTCTTTATATGAGGTTGCATCACTCGAAATTCTTCCCTGAAAAACAAACAAATACTTAGTTAACATAAAACACTAATTTAATAGTCCATTCATGCGGCCAGCCTAAAAGTACCCCTAATATATGGGTCCTTTGTGATCTGCGATTAAGCACACGTTATATACTCCGTGCGAGAACTATAGAGGAGCTTTAAAAAACGCGAGTAACGCCACTAGCGAAGGAGCTGGCGTTCGACGATGAGACCCATTCAGTAGACGGCAGCGCCTTTTGGCGTGCCAGGCTGTGGCGGCGGAAGCGGCGGAAGCGCGCACGGACGGAACTTTGATACTTCTAGGCGACACGTTGTGAGTAGCGTTATATGCCTAAACAATAACGTCATATGGTCGGCTATAGAAAATTATTTTTATGGTTGGCTTCAGCTATTTGGCCCAATTAGCTCAAGAATTTTCTATGGCTGTCTTTAGCATTTTTTATGGTCGTTTTTATAGGACTCTTAAGCTTTGTCTATGGCGCTATCACTGTCCAGCCATAGCGCTCTTTAGCTTTTCCAATGGCTGGCTCTATATAGCCAGTATGCTAGCTGCTTATGGCTTTTCCTTTGGTGTCTTTAGCCATTCATGTGGTCTGCTAAAGAATGCTGCATGGGTTTTCCTATCGCTCTTTTAGCCAGCACACTCCGAAGAAAAATATACTTTCAAGTTCCCACGACATTTGAACGCTACATCGTAGATACACATATATCAGTGAACGCACAAAATACACAGAACATAATCAGAACAACCCCCCAAGCAACATCAACACTGGAGCGACACCGGACCCCCACCCCTCTCTACGTATGCTTAGTTCGCACTACATCTACGTATATGTGGCAGTCTTATTTTTGAATCCGACTTGGCGGGTGACTGCCGTCATTTGACGCATAAAAACGGAGAGGCGGAGGAAATATTATTCGTCCATTAATACATTATTTGAATTGTCTCTTAGAATAGCCCTCCTCTCTTAATTCAACACCCTGAAAAATGCAAATGCAGATCTATTAGGCTAATTAACTAAAATTAATAATTATATTTTAATAAGTTTGATGAATCATGTTGACATTGCAGTACACTGGTGCTGAAGATTGCAATCAAGCTATTGCTTGATTGCAGTGTTCAATACCAGTGTAATCTATTTTTTACTTTTAGGGGTATTTAATTTTAATTGTTGCACAAGTATGTCATATGAATTTTTCAAACATAAAACAATATTACTGGTTTTCACGACTCGTTTCAACTGCAGAGAACATATCATGGGTCATGCTTTGTCATCATATTACAGAAATAGTATTGCTTTAATTTTCTAACCTGGAGCCTTTTTGCTAAAAAAGTAAGTGCCGGTAGTAATTTCTTATACGCGTGTAAAGAACAATTATTGGTTCCTAGACTTCAGACCCGGGGCCGTAAATACTTCTATAGACGGGTAAAGACAATTTATATGTCCAAAGTCTTTAGACTCGGGGCCATAGAATTTTCTATATGCGGGTAAATAAATTTTATTGGTTCCCAGTCTTTAAACTCAGGGCTATAAAACTTTCTATAGGTGGGTAGAGAAAATTTATTGGTTTTCCAGTCTTGAGATTTGTGGCCATTAGAATTTTCTATAGGCGGGTAAAGAAAATTTATTGGTTTCCAGTTTTTAGACACAACGGACATCGATTTTTCTATAGGTGGCTCTAGCTGCATTTATGGGATTTCTATGGCCGACCTTGGACGGACCATAGCGGAGTGATGGCCTGCCTTATAATTTTCCGTAGACGACCATAGACCATTTTTGTATGGGTGAGGGCTGGGGCAGAACTAAAAAAAATCATCGAGCTCTTCTCCGCTTCTTATATGTGCCAGGAAATACATTTAACTTCATCACACGGCAGGCTGGCTTCCAACGAGAAACCGCCCCGGCTTCTACAAGGTGCAGCCACTTCACTTTTTTTACGAAATCGAAGAGGCATTTATATTCAGAAACTAATATACCACGACTATGTTGAGCTAAGGGAGGAGAATAAAAATCAAGAATGATTTAAACGTGGTTTCCGCAATAACCATTTCACTCCGATGATTTTCCACATGAACACCCTTTTCACAAAAATTCCTTAATTCAAAACTAATGTTATCGTCTTTCAGTATTTTTATTATGCCCAAGTAAAGTTATTTGGTTTTTAATTACAACACATAAAAAAACATTAATTTATTGGTTGATTGGTGGTTTGGTTTGTTGAAATTGAAGAGGTAGATTGATTGTTTGATGTATAGATGTATTTATTGCCACATTGCTAAACTGCTGGATTGATTAATTGAATTATTGATTGATTGATGAATTAATTTGTAGATTGCTGATTGGTTTACTAATTTATTTATTTATTTATTTACGAACCGCCCTCACCAAATCCCATTTTGAAATGTTCTCACGAAACAAAAAAGAAGAGAAAAAAAAGAATGAAGTCGTTTACAACTCCCTGCAACGCCGAATTAGAGTGCAGCTCTTGCGAGGAGGGGAAGGCACGGGGGGGGGTCACGTGACCTCGGGGAGGAGGGGGGTCACGTGGCCTGAAGGTCACGTGACCTCGGGAGGGGGCGGAGAAAATTTCCGCTAAATTTAGCGGGGAAAATTTCTTGCTAGATTTAGCGGGGAAAATATTCCGCTAAATTTAACGGGGAAAATTTTCCGCTCAATTTAGCGGGGAAGCTTTTTCGATAGATTTAGCGAAAAATTTTCCGCTAGATTTAGCGGGGAAAAATATTCCGCTAGATTGAGCGGGGAAAATCTTCTGCTAAATTTAGCGGGGAAATTTACCCATCATGAACCGCGCGGTTACGCCGACGGCGACGGCGACGCCGCTCAAGCCGGAAATGGGCGCCTAAGAGCTGCGCTCTAAAAAATAAAAGAGCATAAGAGATTGAACACGAGGAAAACCCAGCTTTCTTCTGCGCTAATCGGAGAGGTGAGCTTTATTTCTATCTTTCACTTCTCTCGTTAATTATTTGTGGCATTCAACGTTGCTAGATTACCCCAGTTGTCGAACTCCCGCGGAGGGGATACCCCCTCAGTCACTTCAGTCCGCCCCCCGTCGTTTGAAGCGCCATCTAGATTTTCGTTTCATAACTGTGTGTTCCATAGCAGCAGAGTTGGAACGCCATCTTGCGCTTCGAAACGTACGTATCCCATAGAATACACTGCAGTTACCTAGCGGCCGTCCCGCGCATCGAACGACGCGAGGCGAGTCGTGGTGAGTGAAGGGGGAGGGGGGGTACTTCACGTGCATGCAGCGTCTATGAGCAGTTCCGTAACTGAGCTAATCTAATAACGTTGGTGACATCTTATGCAGCCATATCTGAATAGGATAAGAAACAAACAAGAACGTCTATGCCGACGCGCACACGCACACAGACCGACCTCAGGGAGTGACTTAGAGACTGAGGCAGATACAGGTTTAATAGAACCTGTAGGGTTGACCTTACAACAGTCGTTATGAGTATAGTACGTTTTGTCTTACAGGAGGTAGCCACTTTTTGCAATTATATTGAAAGCGCCACCGCCTTGCGCACTTTCAAACCAAAAAAAGTATATTGTCGTTAAACAACTTGCGAATTGAGTTTGAGTTATAAAGACCATCTTTTACGTCGATGGATCTTTTTTTTTCACTTTTAGTGCAATTGAGAGACCCTTATTACTTCGGAGCCGCCCCCAGGAGCACTAGCAACAATGGCACCGTGTGCACGAAGGTGATAGTATCTTCGGACTTCGATGTTATTTTTATTTTGCTTTCCTGAAGTATTACAAAAAAATTAAAGTTTCTCAATACGCAAACAAATGAAGCTCCATTTTGTTCTATTATGATGGGGTTTAAATGAAGAAAATATTTTGGATTAAACGGCACTTTAACAATATATTTACTTAGTTGTTTTTTTACAGTGTTTCAGTGATTGGGCGGATTGAAGAATGAATTTATCGTGTCTATTTCTAGTGTTTAAAATACTAGTGAGGAATAGAATTACCTTTTTGGGTAAAGTGATTTAAATATGATACATAACTAATTTGTGTTTGATTAAAATCAAAAAGACGGATTCAGGTAATTTCATTATATTCTGATTTTCTTGTTCTTTTTCT
This sequence comes from Ixodes ricinus, assembly GCA_037355805.1. Classification (NCBI taxonomy): domain Eukaryota; kingdom Metazoa; phylum Arthropoda; class Arachnida; order Ixodida; family Ixodidae; genus Ixodes; species Ixodes ricinus. Next base: position 30,098 of record JAZHYW010011925.1, read on the forward strand.
TTGATTAAGATGTACAAGTTATCTTGCATTAATTTGATCCAAAACATTTACAAGTTTTGTTTTTGCAGTCACCTACTGCCTAGCGGGAACCCCCCATATGTGAAGAAATATGATTTCATTGTCTAAAAGGAAGTGGACCAAAAGCACAGCACACCTAAACTGCCATACTCAAACGTCGATTGTCCAGTAATTCTAAGTCTCGTCGTGCTTTTTCTTAGCTTCACAATTCTCACTTCGTGTACCGTCTGAATCTTTGTTCAGAAAGTAAAAACTGCATGCCATACTGGTCCGGAAATAACATCGACACGTGCGATGGGGACGAAACGGCTTTGAAGGGCATCCCTCCAACAAAATGAGCACTGAAAACCCGCGAGAGTGGGATGGTATATCAGTTCGCCCCTTCTGAGCTGTAGTCAGGGACAACCTTTCTTGGCAATGCAGACGAAGGTACGGGCGCGCGTGCCCTCTCCCATTTTGAGCGCCAGTCAAAGTTGTGCGCGCGATCTCCTCCTCTCATCGAAAATGCCATGACAAGTTGTCCCCGAGTGTAGCATACATATGTAGGCGTCACAGGCACAAAAACAAACACAAAGCGCAAAGCGGCACTGTAGAATATGTCAGCCGTGCCGATATATCGTGGCAGACAGGATCGAGAAACAAAATTTTTAGCGTCGTACGGTACGGGTCCATCGTTGCCGGTGCCCAACAAGACACCGAGGAGTTGAAAAACGGAAACTTTGTCCACACAAGACACGACGCAAACCTTTTTGAGGACTTAACGACGCAGTAGTTTATACTGTCAACCCTACGCAACCACACCACTCATACTTCAATGCGTATCAATGAACGCTGCGTGGTTTCGATTCGCTGGGATAATACAGCCTAGCTTCGATAACGTCCGCGCTGCGGCGCGGTGGTCACGTCGCACGGAGTGTATAGGCGTACAGTGAACCAACGTAGGGGTAGTGAGATCAGGCTCCGAAGCGCCATGCATTGCTATGAAGCGGCGAGCGTGGAAAGGTCCCAGATGTACGCTGCGGCGCTGCGGTAGAATGGGCTGGAGGATCCGAGCGTTCCAAGGGCCTTCGGCGAGAAGGGTTGACTTTGCAAAATACACTACGACGACAACGACGACAACGACGACGCCAGTAGCACAGCAAATGCTATGCGATGCATGCGCTACTACAGCCGATGCTTTAGTGGGGTGTTTTCGGATAAATCGCCGACCATGCCCGGTAAACGTTTTTATTTTTACGAAAAAAAATTATATTAGGCTCAAGGCCTATCAAAGCAAAACCGAAATCTGTTTTGCAAAAAAAAAAAAAGTGTGTCCTGCTGGAAAATATTTAGAAGAAGACTCTCAATGCGAAAGGCTTTCTGCGATTGCGTGACGTTGGCATTTCGAGCACCTCTACCCCCCCCCCCACAACCACCTTACACCCCCCCCCCAAAAAACAAAAAAAAAAAAGAAAAAAACACGTGTGGCTTTTGGTCTAGAAATATAAAATCATAATCTAAGTCTGAGGAGGTTTGACCCACAATGTTTATCATTAAGGATCGACCTAGTTAATTTTTAGAAACAAATCTCAAGCATAGCACATTCCGCAAACATGCTTGCAATTATATATTTTTTCGCCGCATCTATAATTACCAGAACTTCCATACGTTGCAAGCGTGTTGTCCTTGATCTTGTTAAAATTTTGCACTAAATATGGTTTTCTTGTGCAGGAAAAGAAATTTATGAAAAACGCTCAAATGGGGCCATTTTAAAAATTTCGAGTTACTTTGAAACACAATGAGAAAAAAGGGCATCTTCGATTTGTTTTAAACACTCCCATATTAAGGCGAATGATATGCTCTAAAAGAACCTGCAAAAAAGTGTTGCATTATTTTTCTGTATTTTAAGTGATAACGCTAGAAATATGATCCAATTGAGGCTTCCGCAGCACCGTGTAGATACCCACAAAGGACAACTACATTACTTTTAAAAAATGGTAAAAATGCTCAAGGGTGGTCAGATAGAAACAAATTAACGGCACACAGGCCGACGGTGGGATTAAATTGAGAATCCTTAGTGCCTTTTTGTATAAAAATCAAAGAGTTTGCACGCGGTCCGGAGCGATCGAGAGGCTCGCTCACGTAGCATACTTCGCAGGGCCTGCCTTCAATAGCTTGCGTGTAGGATCTCTGTGTATGCCCCGTAACTGGTGCGACCGGAGCGGCTCCGCTTAAGACATGTTTTTTCTCAGCGTCGCCACCCGCCGTTAACCCTGGCATATTTTTGGCCCTATTTTTACATAAAGAGAGTTACGGTTTGTAGTTTCACAAGAGAATACGGACCAGTGAAAGACACCTTTAACGAAAAGTTTAGATTGCTTCGTCCAGGCGTCGATGTTTATGGTCCATTTTAAATCGAGCCTGGTTACTTCAAACACCTTATAGTTGATCTGGGACGCTAGGCGTAGGCCAGTCCCGTTACGATAACAAGCAACCGCGCAGCGCTTCCGAAGGCGCTACTTGCAGGAGTTGTTTGTTGCAAATCTACTTCGATTGAGGATATATATTCCTCTAAACAACTCTGTGAACTCAAAAACACTCGCACTAGTATAAATTGACAAGCCCAGCGGGCTTGGCTCGTTCAATACTCCGCACACGCCGGCAACCATCTTTGTAAACGTTTCAATTCAAAGCTGGAGTAGCAATCTCAGAATACATTTGAAAACAATATTAACTCTATCTTGATTATTTGATTCTCAAACATAAAAAATATAGTCGATCAGAAAACAATTACGGCACGGAGATACACATTTACAATATACCTTTCACATATCAATCATCTCTTCAGCCAATAAAATGCGTAAGCACCTTGTAAGCGCGGGGTGGAGCTCAAAGTCAGCGACCTCCCCTTCTGAACCTAATTTGCGTCTAACGGCATGAATATTGCGCAAAAAAGTTTATATTTCGTGGAAAAGTTAATTTTTAAAATACGTGTCCTATTTATGTCCTTTGAAAAAATTGACTCATTTTCCTTGCAGTGTCTCTTTAAGAGAAAGAATGTTGGTGCACTCCGTTCATCTCTATGCTGACAAGGCAGCGAAAGCTGTAACAATAACCGACAACACGCTTGTGTAAGGCGACCGGAAATGAGTCCTAGAATTTTGCAGACAAAGCTAGCGGTGCGCATACTCAGTCACAGCGTATGACTTAGCTATGATATCAAGAAGACAAAGCCTTCTCGGCGTTGCTCTCTTGAACTGTGTTTTTCGCATATTTGTTTATGCCTTGCACCTTTTTCCATTGGCTTTAGTGACCGGTCATGCAAGCAAACGTGTTTTCTTTTGGGTTATTTTTTGTAGAACTTGCTATCTTCATGCTGCTGAATTTCCTGATCATATTGGGCTAATTTCTGTATAATCGTCATTTTTTTTAAATTAACAATTAAAAAAATATTCAGTTACAAATATATGCACCAACATTGCATTACAAATTACTGCCGTTAAAAAGTAACGTGACTATTTCAAATTTACTTGAAAAAGTAACAGATTGCTTCCCTAACCAGCTTGGAGCCTTATATTTCAAACATCACAAAATATTTCGCTTAAAAAGAAATATATCGAGGCCTAGACATGTGCTGTCGACTGGTACCATCTCGGTTTATTTTATCGCAACGAAGTATATTTGTTTTTATTCCTTCAAAAAATAAATTTAGACATACTTTGAGCAAAATGGATTCGAAAAAACTTTTTTTTAAATTCCCAATGATGTTATTTTGCCATGCTCATAATCAAAGTTTCCCATGTTGTTGTATTTTTTGTAGAAATTTTCAAACATAGGTACATGCGCCCGAATCCGCAAAAAGGGTAGTTTCGTTAGTTAGCCTTACTGTTAGGTTTCTTAGCCTTAAAATACTAAGGTCAAAGGGGTCTAAGTGTGTTTGAGACGTGAAGGGCGACGGAAAGTAGCGTTTGAGAAGAGGGAGGAAAAAAGTAGTGTGGACGTGTTCCCATTAGGAAATTCTCGTACCCCTTACATTCAGGTGTTCCAACGACATTAAAAACGCAAGTGACGCTTCTTTTCTGTTTTTTCTTTTTTTTTTTTTGGGGGGGGGGGGGAGGGAGGGGCGGGAGATTTCAGGTAGGACACGTGAGTCGGGCTTCATAAATATTTTTTTATATTATTTGCTATGTGTATAATCATTCTATATTTCTTAACTCCTTGTTATTTATCTACGGTTAAAAACCAGAAGATAGGACATCTACAACCGTGGAGTTATTGTGTTGCAGCTATCATTCTTTTCCTCTGCTCGAGCTTTTTCTGTTCGAAGTTAATTTAGTTCTGATCTATGAATGTCAGTCGTTTACAGATTTTATCAGGTCTCCTTACGAAAGTTGCCATTAAAAATACATCTAAAGAAACGTTTTCGGTTTGTGGGGATTGCTGAGGTCAACCTTATCACCCCAAAGTGCTGCTGCGGTGAAGTGTACCAACGCGCTTTCCCAAAATTGCTTCACAGGCCCGGCTTAAATCTCTGGCAGCAAGTTGAGCTCACGTTTGTTAATAAAGGCACTTTCCGAGCATGAGATTATGCCACGCGCGTCTGCAAGCAAGGGCGCCTGTGGCCGAATGATTATCGTCCATGGCTCCTACGCAAAGTACTCGAGGTTCGATGCCTGGGAGCGGACGCGTCTTTTTGATATTTAGGTAAATGTCATGTTCTGTTGAATTCGAGAACATAGTGGTTTATTTTAGGTCCGAATGTTCTACCCGTCAAACCTCATTCGCCGATCGATGGTAAAGGCTTCCTCGGGCCGACAGCGCGCGCTCGATGTTAGTGGCTTCAGCCACAAAACCGTCGACGGTTGTCGGGGAACTGCGGACAAGGCCTCCGAAAATTTCATCCCTCACACCACGCATGAGGACTCGAAGCTTCTAATCCTCGGCTGCCTCCGGATCGGCTCGCGCACATAGGCGTTTGACATCCTCAACGAAGCTGGTCACGCTTTCGTTGGGGTCTTGCACCTTTGTTTGGAGAAGGTTCTCCACTCGCTGTCGAAGGTGGTGGTTGAGGAACGTTCGCTTAAACTCGGCGGCGCAGGCTTCCCACGTAGTCAAGGACGCTTCGTGGTTTTCAAACCAGTGCCTCGGAGTTCCTTCAGGCGTAGAAGTAGAGATTGTGGAGGCATTGCTCAGTCGTCCTTCCGTTGTGGCGTGCTACACGTTCATAGTGTTGCAGCCAGTCTTCAATGTCCTCGTAAACCTCCCCATGGAAAGGTGTCAAAGTCCGGGGTGCCACGGCAAGGTATACGAGGGCGGCGGCGGCCGGGGTCTGCGACGACTGGTTGTCCATCGTCGTCCTTCTTGACTGCTTGGTCTTGGGATGCAAGGGTTCTAATTCAGGGGTAGGCCTTGGTTGCGGCAACTTGATCGGTTCTTGGTCTGTTCTTCGTTGGGTCCTCGGGGGCTTGGGTTCGGACTTGCAGTGTGGGCCCTCGGAGAGGAGCGCTGCAGGGACATGCGTTACCCCGCACCTCCACCAAATTATCACGAATGAATGGGTAATGAAACAAAGAATAACTGAGGTAAGTAAGCTTTTAATGGGGTGAGCTTGTGCCCAAAACAAAAAGGAAAAAAAATAACAACAGAGCGTCGCGGGCGTCGAAGTCAGCGAAGCAGCAGGATCGAACGCGGAGGCGAAACTGACCTTGGCTTGCCACGGGAAGCCCCTTATGTACACGCGTGGGCTTCTGGAATAATCAGCGTAGAAGATTCGACACGTAGAACATTCGGACCTCAAGCAAGCAACAGGATTCTCGAATTTGCCAAAACGCTATATTGCAGGAATAAGCAAAAGATGCGTCGCTCCCACGAATCGAACCCTGGCTTTTCGCGTGGGAGGCAGGCGCAATAACCGTTAGGCCACTCGCGCGCTGCCTACTTGGCCAGATGCGAGCCCGGCAATATGCAGTGCACAAGAAGAACAAGCTGTTAGGACAGGAACACCAAACAATAATTAAAAACTACAAAAACTTAACTAAATCTGTGTAAAACTTACAAAAGCTACACAATGTGATTAAAGATTTGAAAATACCTATTATCAAGAGATCAAATGCAACGGTTCTGACACTTCACAACCTCGGCTTTTTTTTTACTCATGTTACTCACATTTATTGGGTTTAAAATAAATTTGATTGGTTTTACAAGACTAATTTGAAACAAATCTCTGTAGTGATTCTAGTGATTTTCTTCGGGTTACTCGTATTTTTTAGAAATGGCTGATTGATAAATATATCCGTCCAATCAATCCGGAAGACTTTTTTCTTAAAATTAGGAGTACATTATGAGTAGTCACACTTTATTTCTGAAAAGCCTCCATGCTAGAACAAAAACAGCTGAATTTTCTAGGTAGCTTAAAAAGCCTTATTCGCTTTTCTGGGTCCTCATCTGTTTGCAATAGGACCTCACTTTTCATGCTTTCTTTATTTCACTTCCTTTTTTCTTGAAATAGAACATTATATAACTGTCGGACGAAATAGAAGGTGCAAAGGAATCTAAACGCTCCGATTTGCTTAGAAGAGCACTTCTTTTTCCGGTATTTTTCTGATATAAAATGTTTTTGCTTGATCATTCCTTGAACTGAATACAAAACAAATCCACAAGAAAAAGAAAAAGTAAATAGAAAATGGCATTTTTTTTGCCGTAAAGGTCCCCTTTAGTTAATCGCAGTAAAAGCCGTCTGGTTCAAATCATGATTTATGTCATGCGTCGTAACCACAATTTAAATCATAGTTATTTTTGGGATCCACCCTGCTCGAGGGTTTCTTGAAACTCAGTTTAAAAGCGCATGATCTATCTGAAGATGTCCGTAATGAATCGGGTATGATTATTGTTTAGAGTTGCCGCACATATATTGCATAATTTGAACTTGTTTGATTTTCAGAAAATTAACGAGCACAACGCACCGTTTACAACAGGAGAACGCTATGTTTTTGTTGAAAGTGCACAACTGTTCAAATAATACGAACAAAAAGCTTAAAGCTAAAACTTATTTATAAAATGTATTTCAATTTTAACAAAAAATCCACTCTATGAAAATGTTGCTCAAGATGCCGAGCTTGTCATATTCGCTATTTACATAAAATAAAATAAAATAAAATAAATATAACCAATTCTCGTAGACCAGGTTATGTGCATTATACACAAAAGTATTGATAGTGTAAAAATGGCTGATACGTTTTTTCTATAACCCTTATGTTCGTGTCAGCACGCAAAGGAGAAATCTGTTTCTAAAACTCCTTTCAGATGCGCTTATATTATGATATATATATATATATATATATATATATATATATATATATATATATATATATATATATATATATATATAGATATAGATTTCTTTCAAAATTAGGGTCGGTCCTGTTCAATGAACACGTTTTGCTACCTCACAACTAAAAATTAATTTAAAGCCAGATATAGACATGGCACGCCTATGTCTGTTCTCATCTCAATGGACCATTCACCTATTTTTTTAAGTTGAACAAAATTAAAAAAATATAGCACTGAAATGTGACGTGTCATTTCGACCCCGGACAAAGGCAGGCGGCACGCGCAGAGTCAAATACAAAGTGTGAAAAAAATATTACAAAAACTTTTTGAACGCATTATTAAACTACGTATTGCCGAGCACTTATCGTTTCTAATGTAGCGCCAATAGTCCGAACCAAACGCCAAATAAAAAAAATAGTTGTCCTCTCCGAAGTGTATAGGGCGACTTTCTGAAATTTTAATTTTGAAAAAGGCGACCGATGGAGACCTCGAATACATGGAGCTGAATTGAGCAAGTTACAGAAAACAGGCTATATTTTCGAACTGAATCTTTAAAATATCACTTTAGAATATTTAGTTAAGTAACAGTTAGTTTCGAAACTTTTGCATCTACTTCAGATTGCTAGCGTTACATATGGGCGGAGAATGAGTGTTTCGTGATGAATAGTATATTTTTGCGGTGAAAAAAGTAATGTATATTTCTTCGGGACAACTTATCTAGTGCTTTCTAGAAAAGGGCTCCAGCCTAATGCCATTTCCAGCTTTCGTGCGCATGGCTTGGGGCATCAATACCTCGATTTTCGAAGGAACGAACAAGCGCCAGCTGGGTTTGGGATTTGTAAACACTGGAATTGTTTACAGGCGCTCGATCGGACGCTTGGCAGACACGGCACCCGTTATTGCACGATCAATGAAGGAGTAAGAGAAGAAATCAAACGACATTTCCAGTGTGACGTGATCCAAAAGGGAAGGAAGTCAAAGATTTTGCAATATACGCCATCTGCCGAAAGGTGCCGCGAGCTGACGACGCCTCTTGTTGGCTGATTTGTGCGCCTTTCAATAGATGGCGCTAAAAGTTACATTCACCAAGAGCTCTGCATTCACCTAGAGTTCCTCGATATGCTCCCCCAAAGGGGGAGCAAAGTTGAGCATCTGTTTTCCCCGCGCCGCCACGCCGCATTTCGCCGAGATCGATCACTTGTGAAGCAAAGCATCCAGTGCCGTGCAGAAAACCCACCGCTACGGTCGCTCCGCCGAGAGAGAGAGAGAGAGAAAGAGCAATGACCCCGAATGAAAAATCCGTCAATGTAACCCTGTTTTGCAGTTAATGTTTTCTAGTGGACCGCTGACTGTGCCTGACTGTACGTCAAGCATGTCTGATTGGCCAACAAGTTACTCTGACCGACAGTCGAACTCCAGTCAGACTCGGCTTGTCGGCTATCTGATGGTTTCCTGTTTGGCAGCCGGCCGCCGCGAAATGCCGTTAAGATTTCTTGGTGGTGATTCTGATTGTACATCGATTGTCTCTGACTGTACGTCAAAAAGCTTTGCCGTGCAGACAGACGTACGGTCAAAGGACGTAGAGTTCGTTCGGATACCACTATTTCGTCAAATCTATGAATGTTAAAAAATACTCTATGCTCGAGAAAACGATTTCGGGAAGTAAGCCCATAAAACCGCTGATGTTACAGATATGACAAGCAGGGCGCCCGACAACCCTGATCAGAAGCCCGCCGAAACGCCTTACACGCCACTTTCTACTTTCGCTTCGCCCATAGAGGCTTCGCCGGAACTTCCATGAACGATCGCTCTCGACTCGTTTTGTTTGCCCGTTTGCTTTAACCTGTCGATGTTGCCCGGGCTCTACAATGTCTTATGTTTTAGTAGAATTTCTCCTCGACAAGACCCAGTCTGTCGTGAGTTCCGACTACCTAAGGAACTTCAGCGGTGTAGTTGAAGACGACAAGGTGTACCAGGTCTACTGGGCCGGAGACGCCCGAACAAAAGAAGGGTTCTACGACGCGAAAGTACTCTACATGGCAGGTGAGTAGAACTGAAGTACGGTGATTGATGTACGAGTGCTTTGCAGAACATGCTGGAGGCTTAACTGCATATGGAGCCGAAGCATTCTTTAGAGCGATGCACTCATTGTCGGAGCCTCGCGCTGCAATACTGATAGGCTCTTGACTCGGTCCGAGAGGTTTAGGCTAGAAAGTTTGCACCTTTCTATCTGGTGTGGGCTATTGGCCATATAGCTGTGTCGCAGCTCATTATTATTGTTTCATGAAGAGCGCAGACAAAAAAGCATCCGCGAGCGTAGTTCAGATATGTCTGCTGCTCGCGTTCGTTCCGTGGAAGCCTGTCGTAGCATGCACGCTTGCTCTCTAGTTTCAACGGAGTCGCATACGTTTTGTGAATTAAAATGTTGTAAAAGTGAATTAAAGTGTCGTCCCGAAAGGTTCAGACATCGAGGGCGTTTTTTTTTTAAACATGCTTAGGGTGCATGTGGGACCGTTTGTAACCGAATGTCCCTTTGCCTAAAAAACGCAAATTTCAAAAGTGAAAAAAAAAATAATAAGGACGGGTACACATTTTTTCTTGATTTTCGATGTTATGAATTACATTCATTTCAAGGACTTGTGAACCGTTTCACAGTCGTGCAAGATAGCCACCTCGGCTTGTGAACCGTTTTATAGCTGTAATGGTCGCGGGGGGCCACTATGAAAGGGGGAGAGAGACATGCAAGGCTACGACAAAGACAGCGCCTCGGAAGGCCTGTAAAGATACTTGGAAGGCTTACATTTCGTGGCGCGTGGGACGCAAGATGGTCGGTGGCCGGGGACCAAGCGGCCGCACCGGGGAAAGGAAGACACGTCACGCCAGCTCGGAGTTTCAATCAAGACTGGTTCTATTTACAATGTGTACATCAAATTCAGGGACGGGGCGTGCCGCTGTCACGCACGTGCACGCGCTGCCGATTATTTACAGCACACTACAATAGCCATTCAATATTGCCACCTCGGAATGGAAGCTTTTATATAAATGCTGCCCATGTTGATGAAATTCCCTTGGCAGTGGCAATTAGACGTCATCTGATGGACCATCAGGGCACGTTCCACTAGGGCTGCTGACTGGCAGTCGGTGTCCCAAATTACGTACCTTGATGGAATTTTCAATAGGGACGTTGCACGCGTCCCGGCGTACGTTCCCCTGTTTTCGCCTCCTTCTCCTCCTTTTCTGTTTTCCATGTGCGGCGGTGCGTGCGTCGCCGCTTTTCACAGAATTCAGTCACGTGACGAGCAAAGCATCCAGGGCCGCGCAGGAAAGCCAGCGCTACGGCCACCTGCCGAGGCTGAAGGAGCAACTCTGCTACTGTAGGTAGCTATATACAGGAACTCTACATGCAGCGCTAACCCGGTCTTCTATTCTACAACTGCTGTTGACTTTTGCAGCGGTCTGATGTTTCACAGGAAAAGTGCACGGCCTGGAATTTTCACAAGGTAAAACTGTCCACCTCAATGCACCATCGCTGAAAGTTTGAGCTTCTATAAGAGGTCCTATTTTTTCGGCTCATTTCACTCCGTAATATCCACTGTTGGCGCTCTATACAGGCACGTACTACAGGGGGGCGGCCCATGCCCCCCCCCCCGAAATCTTCAATCTTGCTGGGACCTCCGTCCTCCCCCCCCCTCATACAACATTTTGTCATGGGCGGGCCCCCCCCGCGAAACAAAATCCTGGCTACGTGCCTGGCTCTATATATGTATTGGTTGTTTTTTCCTAGGTTTTACAAACTACTTTAAAACAAAAGCTGTGATAGCTACGTTAATTCTGTCTCGCAAGTGAGTTACTCGGCCAGGGGGACATTATATATAGAGGCTAATCGTGAGGATAATTGAGATAATTATTTACGATTTGTTAAATGACATTGTAAATATTCAATATAAATAAATAGTCATAGTTAGAAACTTGCTCAGCTTCACAAAAAAATACTAAATTAGAAATTTTTGGAAATAATTTGAAGGTTTAGGTAGCACAGAAATAAGCTAAATGTACTCTCTCTGACAACATGATCTGAGACTGTTCCTTACGTTTCGTTGGCGTGATTTTCTTTTTTTGAGAGTCGTGGTTCAAACTAAAAGTGGAATATAATATCGATTTCCGTACTTAGCACTATTGAAAATATATATAAATATATTTATTTGTTCTTTATTTATCATGGTCAAGCCGTACCATCAGACAATTATCTCAGGGGGCGAATAAATTATTTTGAAATTTGCGCCACGCAAAATCCCGGTGGGAAAGACATTGCAGTCTTTAATAGTTAAAAAAAATTGCGGTGGCTTAGCTCGGCTATGCCAGGATATACGTAGCGTGAGCTTATGCGCACAAAATGAGAGGCGCCATCAAGCGGCTCCGGTGAAGCGTCAGACTTGGCTACTGCGCAACCGAGGCGCACAGCTGGGCACGCGGCGGCGCCAGTGCGTCTGCCGCGGCTATGACGTCACTCCTCTGGAAGGCGCAGACCGGCGAGGCGGGCGAGGCGGGCGCGGCGGCGGCGGAGCGCGCGGCGGCGGCTTCGCGTGGCTCTCATAATGAGCCGTGCTCATTGTGCATGTTCATTATGCGGAGCGCGCGCGCCGTGCGCCGTGCTCATTATGCGCAGCTCCGCCGCCGCCGTAGCGCGCTCCGCATAATGAGCACGGCTCGCGTAATGAGCACGGCTCATTATGAAAGCCACACGAAACTGTTCAACCTCGCCCAGTGTAGCTCACGATACAAAAACATGTTTTTCCATTCAGTGCTAGTACAGTGTTCTGTTATCTTATGAATGTGGTCTTTACTTTTCGAGATATATTTTGAGGCACTAAGTAACATCAGAGATTAATGTCCGTCATATTGTGATATATATTGTATAAAAACTTGAAGCGCAAATTACTTCGTCTTAATTCTATTGAAGACAATCCCCATTCTTTAATCATGTCGCTTACACACCTCAAACAGTCATACTGCACCAGAACGAAACGAGCAGCACGTGTCTGAATTATTTTTAGTTTGTCGGCGGTGTGTTTGAAAGCACCGGAGAAGAAAAGGGACGTCCGGCTCAGAGTTTAGACAGAAGGTATACATTATCTTATTTCTTGCGGCTCCCGAGGCCACGCGGTGGCGTGCGCTGGCGCGCTCACCGGCACCATGCTCGGCGCAGTGGAGCCTCGGTTGCTTTTAGTCTGGAGGTACATTCACTCGTGTGCTTTCTACAACCCGTGTGGTTGTGGCACCTGTCGGCTGTGCTACAGAATCCCCCCCCCTAGTGTCATGGAGCAACCCGTGTGGTAGTGGCCCACGTCACGGTCCTTTGTGGAGTCGGTGATTTGACAGAGGCTTTAACTTGAGTACGTTTTACGGCTGATGGATGGTGCAGGAGCACAGGGTCCATCAGAGAAGAGTCCAAGTAAGTGGGCTTCACTCGATCGAGTGTGACAACGTCATGACGACCATTCATGTTAACCATACAAGTTTTGTCGGTGCGTGAAATGACTTCGAGTGGTCCGTCGTACGGAGATTGAGAGGTGCGCGTACCGTATTTCGTCTCACGAATACGTGAATGCACGTATCCAGATCTTCACTTAAAAAAATCTGTCTTTGTGTTTGTTGTCTTGCTGCGACCGCGGCCGTAGAGATGTGAACAATTTTCTCATCTCTTCAAGGTATGAAGGGATGTCAGGCTGGGGGGATGGTGTGCATGTAAAGGCATCTGTTGATTGAAGTGTTGTACCGCAAACCAGTTCGGCCCTCCTGCAAGTTAAATCCATCTTGAAGGTGCCGCGAATTCCAAGGAGAACAAGAGGAAGATGGTTGACCCAATGGTTTAGATCTGCTCTAGTGATGAGTGCCGTCTTAAGTTGGCGATGTAGGCGCTCAACCATACCATTTGCGGCAGGATGGTATGATGTCGTGTGTATGTTGCGCGCGCCCAAGATGTTGGTGAGGGCCTTGAAAAACGCGCATTCAAATTGTCAGCCACGGTTGGTCGTGATGATAGATGGGCAACCGAACCATGAGATCCAGGTGGTTATGAATGTGTGGGCGACGGCCTCTGCTGTGATGTCCGCGTGTGGAACAGTTTCAGCCCATCGCGTGAATCGGTCTACACATGTCAAAATGTAGCGAAATCCGTTGGATGATGGTAGCGGGCCCACGATGTCTATATGTACATGATCGTATCTGGCATCTGGCGGTCGAAATGGGTGGAGCGGTGTCTTTGTGTGTCGAGACACCTTTCAGCGCTTGCATATGCAGCAAGTCTTCGCCCATAGACGGATATCTGCGTCGATCCGGGGCCAGATGTATCTTCATGTAACTAGGCGTTGTGTGGCGCGAATTCGCGAATGACTGAGGTCATGCAGAGCGTGGAAAATGGCATTACAAAATTTTGGAGGAATGTAGGGTCTGGGTGTGTCAGTCGACATATCGCAAATAATCTCACAAGTGGCGAGTGGGCAATGTAATGAACTGCGGCTTTAGATATGTTGATGACGAGCGTAGTTTCTGCAGTTCGGCGTCTTCCTGTTGGGCCAAGGCCGATTCCGAAAAATTGACAACTGGAGACGGAGATGCATTTCCCATGCGAGATAGTGTGTCTGCTGGCGTGTTGTCAATACCGGCGACATGACGTAGATCTGTAGTATATTCTGCGATGTAAGCAAGGTGGCGAATTTTTCTTGCAGAATAAGAGTTGTGGTTTCCGGCGAATGATTTTGTGAGAGGCTTGTGGTCGGTCAGCACGTGAAACACTCGGCCTTCCAAGAATTAGTAGGAGTGGCGAATTGTTGCGTAACCTGTAAATAGTTCACGTCCGAACGTGCTATATGTGTCTCCGCCGGGGTGAGTTTCTGAGAGAAAAATGCCAGTGGGAGCCATTCATTGTTGTTCTGTTGTTGCAACACTGCTCATACTGCAACTTCCGAAACATCAACCATGATGCGCGTTGGAGCGTCATTTCAAGGTTGCAACAAAAGTGGGGCGTCGGTAAGGGCATTTTTTACAGCGGTGAAAGCCTTCAGTACGCTGTCTGACCATGGTATTTCCGTGAAGGATCTCTGTTGGCCACGTAGCAAGTCTGTCAGAGGTTTTATAGCTAGTGCGCAGTGTGGAATAAATCTTCGATGAAAGTTTATGAGTCCAAGAAACTCACGCAGCTTCCGCAAAGATTTTGGTTGGGGGAAACCTCGGATCACTTGTACCTTGGACGGGAGGGGTTCGATGCCAGCAGGTGTGATGTGGTGTCCGAGAAATTTCCAAAGCCGTTGCCCCAAAGGTACATTTTGCCACATTGATGGTGAGCCCGTATAGGCGGAGTCGCTCGAAGGTAAGGCGTAGATGTTCGCTGTGCTCTTCGGGTGATGCGCTCGCAATCAAGAGGTCATCCACGTAGGCGAAGATGAAAGGAAGTAGACGAACTCTGAAAGGTTTGCGCGGAGTTGAGCAACCGGAGTGCATCCGGACATACTCAAAGGGGCCGAAAAGGGTGGTGATTCCAGTGTTCGGTATATCCGGAGGTTCGTTTGGGATGTGGCGATACGCCTTCACCAAGTCTATCTTGCTGTAGATAGATGTGCCATCCAGGTGCTGTGTGAAGTCGTGGATATGAGGCAATTGGCACCGATCGCGCTGTGTTAGATTGTTCAGCGCTCGGTAGTCCTCCACGGCCTTCAGTTTCCCGGATCTTTCATGGGACCATGTGGAGGGGTGTGGCCCAGGAACTCTTTGATGGTTGGATGATGCCTTGCTCCTGCATGTGCTCGAACTCTAGTCGGGCTACGCGGAGGCGCTCGCCCGATAGAGGACGAGGGCGAGCAAAAGTGGGTGGGCCAGAAGTGACGATATGATGTGTCACTCCGTGTGGTGGTAGCTCTGATATGTATAGACGTCTTCGTGATCTCTGGAAATTCTTTTAGGATATCGGCAACACTAAAAGCAGGCAGGATGTTTCGAATGCCAAACGAAGTTAAGTTGGTAAAGGCTCTATTGACCGCAAGACAAGTTCTGTTGTCAGTCAGGCGACGGTGGTGCATACTGACATCCAAATCAAAGTGGAAAGGAAGTCAGAACCCAAGAGTGGGTAGGTCACATCGGCTGTGACAAAAATCCATAGGGAGACTCGGCGTAATCCCAAGTCTAGGGTCACCGAGCGTATTCCGTATGTTGGAATGTTGGATCAGTTTTCTCGCATCGAGGTGTGATCTGGGCTGTGGGTGTCGTCCTTCCGCTAGTGTTGGAGGAAGGACGAAAATTTCGGCTTCGGTGTCGACCAAGAAGCGGCGGCCTGAAGTACGTTCTGTGATGAAAAACAGACGGCTTGCTGTTGGACCCTGGTCACTTGCCGCCTCTGGTGACGGGCCGGCGCGTTTTCCTGCCAGTGTGCATGGTTGTTCGCACTTGCGTGCCCTGCTGCCGAATATCTGATGGTACCAACAGGCATCGCCTTCTCGTCATTGCAATGAACTGCGGCGTCGGGATGATCTGCGCCTTCTTAGGTTCACGCGGTTTGCTTCTTGTGCTAAGGGCCGCAACGCTTGCTGTTACCGCTCATTCACACTGGAAGCAGATCCGCGTTCGCAAAGCGGTTGCGAACGCGGTTGTATAAAGATCCAGTACAATTGCACGCGCACTTGATGTCATCGAGTGCGCGTGCAATTCTACTGGATCTTTATACAACCGCGTTCAGCAACCGCTTTGCGAACGCGAATCCGCTTCCAGTGTGAATCAGCGGTTAAAGCGTCGATGCGGGCTTCGAGGGTTCCGGTGGAGGAGCTACTGGTGTGGAAGTGTCCGCGACGCTCGACAGGCTAGGTGTAGCATATTCGGCGACGCGATTGGCCATCTCCGCGAGGCGGTCAAGAGTTAAGTCCGCACCTGGGGCGAGGGGCCATGCCCATCCCTTGGGGCAAGCGATGGACGAACAGATTCTCATAAATTGGGATCGCTTGCGTCAGACGCTTGCTCGCCCAGCAGTTGCCGCATGCGGTGAAGTAGCTGGGATGGTCTAGGGTCGCCCAGCTCCTTCGGTGTTCAAGAGCTGCTGAAGCCGCGATGTCTCCGACTCCGTCTTCCTGGCGAGGATTGTGCGCTTGATGTGGTCGAAGGCGTCGTCAGGAGATGTGCACCGCCAGTATGTCGTCCAGCTCATCAGCCAGTTCTGGGGGAGGGCCGACACGACATAATAGTAGCGTAATAACTGGGTGGTGATGTGCCGCAAGTGGAACTGTGCTTCCACTTGGGAAAACCAGGCCCGTGGCGTTTTCGCCCAAAAGACTGGAAGGCGGAGCTGGACGGCTGGTGTCAAGCCTGCGTCGGCGGTGGAGTTGCCGCACTCTGGTTCATTGCAGTCGGACGTCCGGGTCGCCAATTTGACGGCGGTGTGTTCGAAAGCACCGGAGAAGAAAAGAGACGTCGGATTCAGAGCTTAGACAAAGGCATATACGAGGGGCGTTCATAAAGTTCGCATTATTGTCACGAAGGAATAGAGGTTCAGCAATCAAACTCGAGTAGGAGTTGAGACTTTCTCTACGGGTCCGCCACCAAAAGTTACCTACTTTTTCCAGCGATGTACCACATGCCGGAGGCCCATTGTTGTAGGACTCCTCGCCTTGAGTGTTCAGGAATTGCTCCACTTCAGCAATCACTTGGTCACCGTCCTTGAAATGCTTTCCTCTTCTTGGCCGCACTAAAAGCGTATGTGCCATTTAACCAAAAGTGTCGTAAACTGGAACGTTGTCCCGAACAATGCTCCCAGATTGGAATGAATATTCTTGGCTTTGCTTCCTTCAAATGAAAAAAAACGGATCACTGCATGTGTTTGGCACCGACAGGCGGTGCCATTTTTGTTTTGTCTCCCAAGCGGTGTTACGAGCTACTATAACATGCGATGTTTATACTGTGCGGAAACTAGAGGGACGCATGCTCATGTTGATGCCTATTTTGTTCCGTTTCCTTTAATTTTTTGTGCCGATAATACGAACTTTATGAACGCCCCTCGTATTCTCTTATTTCTCCGCGTCACCCGAGGCCACGTGTTAGCGTGAGCTGGCGCGCTCACCGGCACCGTGCTGAGGCCAACACCACCTAGACAGAAAGCCTCCGCATGGTCTTCTCTCCCTCTATGAAACGTCATCAGAGTCGGATCGCGCTAACTCGGCTATTGGCTCCGAGCCCGACCTTCGACGCGCTGATTGGAAACGAGCCCCAGCCGAACACTGACGCAGCACTCGTGGCCAATCACAGGCCTCGATCGATCTGATCTTGATGACGCGTGCGGAGGCTTTCTGTCTAGGTGGTGTTGGCTGGACGTGGGCCTCGGTTGCTTTTAGTCTGGACGTTCATTCACTCGGGTGTTTTCTTCAACCCGTGTGGTTGAGGCACCTGTTCATTCTGCCACTGGTTCAACGATATGGTTTGTTCAGAACGATCTCAGATTCATGCTCGAAAGATGAGGTTACATAGAGACATAGGCCAGCTCTTTCATTGCTTGAGTTTATTTTGTTAATAGTTGTGTTTAAAGCTCCAAGCTCTTTTCCGGCCCTCACAACAGCAGCGTCAACAATAGTCAGCTAATAGTGTGAGGCCTAGTTATTTCACTAATTTGCTCGATTGGTTCAGTTGATAACATGTTAAAACTTTCTTTTTTATTGTAAGAGTAAAACTAATATGGATACTATTTTACGTTTAACTTCATCATTCACTCTTTACATTATTCTATATGTTCTGGTTTAAGTCATCCAGCAGCCATGTGTAACTCTGCCCATCTGTTATGCGCCTTTAAACTTACACAATCATCCACAAACAAACTTCCACGCTAATTTACACCGCCTGTAATATAATTCATGAATATTAAAAATGACAAGGGCCCCAAAACAAAAGCCACGTCGGCCCCACCGGATGTTACTTTAAAATAAATGCAAGTTTTAACCCCCCCCCCAAAAAAAAAATAATAATAATAAAAATACAGATTGATAACCATAGGAGAGATAAGCTTTTTACCACTTTACAATATCACGGTCAAAGGTTTAGGCATGCTAATTTGTGTACTAACAGTGCGTGTGATACCGTAGAAGAACGTTTTTTTTTATATATTCCAGTAAAACACACTCAATCTGTATGGCTTTGTAGACACCCGCAACCAAATTGTGATATAGCTCAATATGTTTTGTAGTACATGATAGCCTTTTTAGAACCACATGTCGTGATCCAAAAGTAAATTGTGATAGTTTAGATTCTTTATAATGCCACCAATAAAGGCCTGTTCCAACAATTTACAAAATATCGACGATAGTGAAATCGGTTGTAACGTAGTAACTTCTTTTTTTACCCCTTACTTGTTCACCGGGAGCATGTGTGCCACTTTCCAGTCGTCTGGCACTAATGAATCGTTCAACGATTTCTTATATATAATAAAATATATGCCGGAATCGCATCTTCACACCATTTTAAACTTACTGGTGAGATTACATCTGTGCCTACAGCCTTAGATATATCTATACATGTTAGACGTTACGAACAAACAGCCTACTCCAAGCTCAAAAGGTTGAATTACACTGAACGTGGCCTGTCCTCTATGATAAGCTGTGTTTTCAGAAAGAAAAAAAAAACAGATTCACAATATTTATTGAAGGCTTCGGCTTTTTGCCAGTCACCGGTAGCCGTTTTATTATTAACCATCACATCTTCTATTCCTTTGGGATCATTACTGCGGCGTGTCGTATATCTCCACAATTGTTTGTTATTCGTCTTGGGTCGTCTCGCCCTCCAGCTGTTGCAGGTTAACCTTTTTGGCTTGTTTTGTCCTTATATTGGACAGCGACGTGGTTTTTATCAACTTATTTAGATTTCGATGCGAGCTCCTTTGTTTATACCTTGTGGTAACACACCTGCGGTTTTTTATCATCCGCAGTAGGCTACAGGTAAACCATAGTTTTCTCTTTTTTAACTTCAATGAGTCTAGGGTAGGTACGCTTTTTGGTTTATTAAACCAATAAGATTCTGCTTCCAGAACACGTATGTGCCATAAACTTTTATCTCCTCTGCAATTCATAAAAAGGATATGAAATTCATAGAAAGTTCAGAACTGATACCTTCATAGTCTCCCCTTTTGTATACCACGACCTTTCTACCCGCACACAATCTTTTGCGCGAAAGCCAAGGGTCAAGGGTTTCGACAACAATACTGAGGTCAATGATGCCGGGTAATGACCAAAGTTTAGTTTAACAACTGTTACGTTGTTACAAAGAAACGCGTGAAGCATGTTTTGGTTCCCTGTAGGTACAGTACAAGGCCAGGATGTTCAAGTGTTAAGCTGTCAAGCATGTATATCCCATCAAGATTCAGCCGACTCATGGTCCTACATGCTCAACATACATACCCCCATATCACACTCGGTACATTGCAACCACCTCCAAGCAAGACGTCAATGTGCTCCGGATTTCTCAACCGTTATCATCGTTGCAAGACAAAAAAATGCTTCCAAGGGAGATCTTGGAGTCTGGTCATTAAGGCAAACGGGGAAGACTGTGTAAGTGCCTCCTCATTACGCTATTTTCCAAAGAAAAAATGTATCTGCAGGGAACGCCCATGTGAGCGACAATGTCGGGAGCATTTGAAAGCTATCCATCAGAGATCAGCATAGAAGAAGAACAAGAAGGTACCCCTGGGAAAGCAACGTTTTGATTCATGCGTGTCGATGAAAAAGATTTTGAGTAAATGGTTGATAGTCCAGCAGTGTGTCTCTTTTTCTTCCCTGCTTCGTTTTTCCCTCTACGCTCAGCTGGAAACCTTCGGAAGCATGTCAAACCAACCAGCTCAGCTCCAGTCAATCACAAAGGCGAAGTCATTCGAAACAAGTATACCAGTTCATGAGGTACGCCAGATAGCAGAAGAAGTGGGGCCCATGTGCTGCACATGTGGGGCCCACGTGGGAAATGGGGTCTTGGACGGCCCCTACGAAACCCAGGTTGGTCCCACGTGGGCGCAGCCTGGGCATGCGCAATATGGGCTGCTCACGCAGTGCCGCGGTGGGTCCCACTTCGGATATGCGACAGCAAATTTGGGCACAGCGTGCGCGTCCCCATTCGGGCTGCCCATTCAATACCCACGTAAGACCAACCTGGGCTACGCGAGAGCACGCCCCTTTTGGGCTGCCCGTGCAATACCGCCGTGGGTCTAGTAGGGAGTGTACGTTGTTGGGCTAGTCGGTTCATCTCAGTTAAACACATAAAATAGCACGAAAAAGACAAGAACAAGAAGTATACAGAACAAGCGCCATGCGCATGTCCTGTATAGCCTTAGCTATACAGCGCTGGTCTCTAGTGTAGCCGCATAGCCTAAGCGCTCGCCGTGGGTCTCACTTCGGCTATGCGGGGGCAGAGTTAGCGCACATGTGGGCTTCAGGAGGGCAAAGTATGGCCATGCCCAACTTGGACTGCCCGTGCAATACCTTCGTGGATCCCACCTCGGCAATGGGGGGGGGGGGGGGGGGGGGGGCAGAGTTAGCGAAGATGGGGGAAAAGCGTGGGCACGCCCAAGTTGGGCTGCACATTTAGAACCCCCGAGGGTCCCACCTCGGCCTTGCGGAGTAATGTTGCGATGATGAAGGCTCCACGGCGGCTAAGCGTGGCCATGCAAGAGTTTGGCGGCCTATGTAAAACCCCCATAGATCCCACCTCGTCTCAGCTAGGGACAAGTTTGCGAAGACGGGAGGGCTTCCTGGCCGCAAAGCGTGGGCATACCCAACCTGAGCATTCCATATAACACCCCCGTGTGACCCACGTCGGACCAACGAGGGCCAAAAGAAACGATGATGGCTCCACTGCGGCTAAGCGCGGCTGGGCCCGAATAGGGCTGCCTATATAAAAACCCGTGGGTCCGACCTCGGCTCTGCGGGGCCAAGTTTACGAAGATGGGGGTTTCATGGCGGCAAATCGTAGGCATACTTAACCTGGGCATTCCATATAAAACCCAAATGGGGCCCTTCTGATTTCTGCAGGGGCTAAACTTACGGAGCTGGGGGCTTCATGGCGGAAAAGCGTGGGCATGCTTAACTTGGGCATACCATATAAAACCCCCATGGTTCCCATCTCGTCTGCGCGGGGCCCAAGTTTACAAAGAGGGGAGCTCAATGGCTGAAAACCGTGGGCATTTCGGATGTCGGCTGCCCTGGTACAACCCCCTGAGTCCCACCTCGGCTCTGCGGGGGCCAACTTATAAAACGGTGTGGGCACATCGGTGGCAAAGGGTTGGCATGATAATTCCCACGGTCCCACTTCGGATCTGAGGGGCCAAGTTAGCAACGGTGTGGGATTTACGGCGTCAAAGCATGTCCGACTTCGGTACCCATGTAACACCCCCGCGGGTCCTACTTAGGCTCTGCGTGGGCCACGTTAGCAATGATGCAGGATCTACAGTGGCAAAGCGTGCGCATGCCCGACTTAGGCTGTACATGTAAACCCCCTAGATCCCACCTTGCCTCCGCGGGGGCATGGTTGGCAGCGATGAGGGCTCCCAGGTGAGAAAGCTTGGGTATGCAAAACTTGGGCTGCCTGTGCAACTCTCAAAATGTCACTTTCTGCTAAAATTCAGAATATTTATGGCACGTCATAAAAATTCAAAATAAGATATTGGCTTAATTTAATAGCGTATCACCAAGGATTGTACTGCTAAGCGTGAAGAAGGAACGTTTGGCTTGCTGAACTTTATTTGCAACTTACTACTCAGCGAGTATGTTCAGAAGGCTGTTTTTGGTGAGTGGAATGCTTTACGCAGAGTATTGAATTTTAGTTGTGAGTTCGGAACAAGCTCGTCAGAATATCGTATGTGTTCTAGAAGTCGGTGTCTGTAGACGGCCCAAGTTGGGTATGTATCCCGATTACCTGTCTAAGCAAATTTTATATGGAACTGCGCAGTTTTCTTTTTCTATTTCGTTCACTTGAATTGCCAATAATTTTACCTCGTTGTTAAACACGTTTTGTTCACTTTATCAAAAATGTGTAATATTTCCAGAAGGCGCACGGGGAAAGTGGGGCATGCTCAATTTGTAATGCACTGTTGTACTCCACAGCGTAAAGAACTTATGAAATGAGCCCTAAAGAAATAAGGTTCCCGGCGCGACCTCATGTGGGTTCTCCACGGAGGCCCACTGTGGGCCGCACGAGGGGGCCCATGTGGGGTGCCCATCTAGGCCCTCTATGAACCCCACGATGAAAGCCCTTGTGGGTTGCCCAAGTATACCCACTGTAGGTCCCACGAGGGGAGCCCATGTGTGCTGCCCGAGTAGGCCCCTTGTGGGACATCAAAGGCAGCCCAGGTGGGCCACCTAAGCGGGCCCGACTTTGGCCCGACTTCCAAAACCGACGTGAGGCCCATGTGGGCTGTTCAAGTGCGATCCACGTCGGTGCGCCTTTTCAGAACACACTGCGTGTTACTCGAGCATTAAGAGGTCCCTCGACAGTAGCCTAGCTTGTGCTGCCTAAGTGGGCCTGTCGCAGACACTACAAGGGGTGGGGGTGCGGGGGGGGGGGTGGCATGTGGGCTGCCGATGTTGGTCCACCGTGGGTACCGCGAGGGCAGCCCTTGTGAGCTGCCAAAGTAGGTTGGCTGCCCAAGTAGGCCCGCTGCTGGTCTCACTAGGGAATCCAGGTGAGCAGCCTAAATCCGGCAAACTTAAGCCCGAGTTGCAAAACCGACGTGGAACCCTCGTGGGTTGCTTACATGGGACCTCCGTGGGCTGCTTACGTGAGACCCCCCGGCTGCCCTCTTTTGGAGCCCACTTCATCTACTTGGGACCTCCATGATAGCAAGATAGGAGTTAGGGGGTCTGTGGAACACTCCAGCAATAAATGTGTTGTTATCCGGCTGCCCAACAGTCCCACACCAGATTCGACAATACGTTTAGTGGGCGATTTTTTAAAGAATTGTTAACCAGTATGAGAAGGACACCCTCGTGATGACCTTTCTTTGCTATAGGCGTAAAATCAGCTAGGAAAATGCCTCGTGATATTATATAAAGCTGTCAACCACGCCTCTGTCACACGAATTTATTTGCTTGCACAAAGCTAATCAACCCAAACACGTCTTTCACTTTATTTTTCACACCTCTGCAATTAACTACAAAATTTATAGCATATATCCGGTCAATTTTCCTAAAAGCACATCGGCGTCAAGTACGCCTCACGGTAACGACTTCCTTTTTTAATCATGACAGGTGAACACTCCACTGTAAATTATAAGTTTATAATAGGTCAATTTGACTTTAATGCTTGTATCAACTTTTTTCTTCGCTTATGCCCAAATATGATGACGGCTTTCTCTTACTTCCACAGTGTAGTCATCAAATAATTACAAAACATAACCCTTCAGCTCGTGTGCATTCCTCACGAGTTCAGCTTTTTCATTGCGATATGAAGTTCTAAATATTACTGGCCGAATTTTGTTTTTTTGTTGTTTACCGAACTGTGGATATTTTTCTGTAGATAAAACCTACCCACAAAGTCGGTTCTCAAAAATACCCCCTATCACTTTTTCTCTTTGTAGATTGGGTGTTTCAGACATGGCCTCATCGAGTTAGGGCAATATTAGGTCATTTTGCCTCTCATTGTTTCCAGCAATTCATTCTAGCTTTCAGTTCATGTCGAGACATGGTTAGTAAGGTGCTTGATGGGGGAACCTTCTCGCACGCTTTAAGATTTAAAATGCACTCCGAGATTGCTTTAAATTTTGTTTAAACTGCTTAAACTTTAGTTTCAACAGCTTCAAGTTTTGTTGCAATAAATATACGCATCTCAACAGTTTCTGTATTACGCTGCACCAGTCTTTCTTTAATCAAGTGAATGCTATTGTGCATGGCCTTTTGTCCGCGCAGGCGCGTTTTCCCCTCTCACGCCTTGCACCTGATCAACGAGGTAGA
>JAZHYW010011926.1:0-17716 GCA_037355805.1 Ixodes ricinus
GCCGTTTCACGCCTTCGAAAGTAAAAAGGAAAAAAAAAAAGAATGTGTGGAACGCCAGGTGTTTTGACGTCACCACGCAGACATAAGAGACGCGTACCTGTGGAGACCTGAATCTGGCACTTTCGATTGTCTTACGGCATTGAATCTTACCTATTTCGGATGTCAAAAGGTGTTGTACCGTTCTCAGTACTATACAGAAATATTAAAGCCTACCGAAGGTGCCATAAGTAGGGTTCCATATTTTCGGAGTTTTTTTTTTTTTCATATTCGGAGGGTGTTTTTTGGAGTTTATTTTTTGCTGAAAATTCGGAGTTTATCGGAGTTTATATTTGTTTGATTCCCACGTCTCTGAAACTCGGAGTTTAATTTCGCAGTGTCTTTTATGAAAAATGAATAAATAATATCCGGGTGTAAACGTTCTCGTCATAGAAAAGAGTAAAGATCGTCGTCGGGCGCGCGGGGCTAGCCGGTGCTCGGGGATGAGCGCGTGGGCAGAACGAGTCTGGACAACACCAATGGCGGTTGTTGCTTGCTGGATACCTAAAGTCTGGCCGCGTTACCCGATGCTGGGCCCGGACTGGCTGGTAGAGTCCGCCCTGGATTCTGGTCTCGCCCCTCGAGAGGGACCTCATGGCGTGAGCAAGACGCGATGTGGGTTCGACGCGGTCCGGGCTCTCGGCCCGGCGCAGCTTAGGTACCGAGAGCCCGGACCGCGTCAAACCCACATCGCGTCTTGCTCGCGCCATGAGGTCCCTCTCGAGGGGCGAGACCAGAATCCAGGGCGGACTCTACCGGCCGTCCCGGGCCCAGCATCGGGCAACGCTGCACTCCCGTTCCCGCTTTAGCTGAGGTGTCACAACATGGACAGCGACGTTTCGCTAATGGGGGCCCTGTCCCCTGGAAAGGTGACGGCGCGACTCACTGGAATATCCTGGATTCAAGTCATCACGGCATTCGTGCAGTTCTACTGCATCATGTGCCACTGTGTCTTTCTCATGCTCATCGCACTGTGGATGTTCATCAAGGAAGTGTCCAAGCGGTCTGCGGTTCGATGGAACGCCTGGTACGGGGACCTACAGCAAAGAAGACACACCGCATCGACGACCATAGTCACACCCGCCTCCCCGACCATATCTCCACACGTCTTCAACACAGCGTTGGCACGACGGAACACGGAAGAAGGAGATGACAGCGCGAATGAAGCTCGCCCAACGCCAGGGACTGGGGTCTCCCCACTACCTGAGCCCGAGTCACGCCTTCGGACCTTTCCTGGGTCCTCCGGGCTTCTTCGCCGCTCCCCCGGGTCCCACGTCGGGACCCTGCGCGGACTCGGGTCCTCCCCGCCAGCTGTGCCGAGACTTGAGCCCGCGGTCATCGCCGAACCACAGGGATGACGAGGACAGTTCCGCCGAGGACAATAACTAGTACGACGGTCATCTGTTTTCTTTTCATGACCTTACACGTCTTATGCAAGGCTGAACACTGGAGCGGGACCAGTCCTCGATGGAGCTGGCGCACTGCGGTGATATTCGTGGGGACTTGAGCGACTGTTGGTGCGTGAGGTTGCGACAGTGAGTGGTGATTGACTCCGTACGAAGAACAGTTGATCTTCTTGCCGTCTGGGTTGGAAGTGGTCGATCCTCCGAGGCGAAAGCACTTAGTGCAAAAAGCTGGATTTATAAGGCGATCGCGCAGGGCTTTCGCAAATTAGAGGACGCAGGATGGCCCGATGAACTACTTCAGCCGTTTCGGCGGAGCGGTGGAAGCCATGGTGACGTGCAAGGAGCCTTGGACACACGCTCCCCCTCAGAGATGTTAACATAGAAAAGGATAAAAATCGTCGTCGGGCGAGCTGGGCTAGCCGGTGCTCGGGGATGAGCGCGTGGGCAGAACGAGCCTGGACACCATCGAAGGAGGTTGTTGCTTCTGGGATACCCACAAAGTATGTTGGACAAACAAAACACGATTGTATCAATATTTTCTTCAGATCTATTTGGCGTTGGTGTCATCACTACTGGCAATACTAATTTGTCCTACGACAAAAGTTGCACACAAGTGTTTCTTCGATAAATGTCGATACCTTAAAATCAATAAACTCCTGGAGGTAGTCGCTGGGAAGCTTGTATTCATTCCATGCTATTGCATCAACCTACCGAGCGGCCGCGCGAGGTAGAGTGGTAAAGGATGTAATAGAGAAGTTTCAAATGTCCCTCAACTCCGCTTTATGCAATCTCTATGTTCCATAGCTTTCACTGTTACAAAAACACAACCTCTCCTTCCTCTAAAGGACCCAAACTGGAAACATAAGAGTGACTTTTGTCATGACCCGAAAGTACAATGACCTGCTGTACTGACCGATATTGGAAACTGGTGGCATTTTCCCAGGACCCTTCACTCTACGCGATGATCAAACCATTAATTGTAAAATACTTGCGTATTATTGTATGTATGTATGTATGTATGTATGTATGTATGTATGTATGTATGTATGTATGTATGTATGTATGTATGTATGTATGTATGTATGTTTGTATGTATGTATGTATGTATGGGGGGGGGGCGGGGGGGGGCGGCGGCGGCGGGGGGGGGGATTGGCACATCGAAATTCGGAGTTTGTCGGATAAATACGAATTGACCAAAATTTTACCGGCGGGTATTTTTCAAAGTTTTCCGGATTTATCTGAAAATACGGAACCTTGGTTATACCGACTACCCATCTCTCCGTGGTGCGTGCCCTGGAGTCGGTCGATTCTTTAAACCCCAGTGCCTCCGCCAGTGATGGCGCTGGTGCAGCCTGTGGAGCTGAGGTGGCCTCTATGTAGGGCACTCGCCGATGGCGCCGCCTGCACTCGACCGCCCTAGCGGGCTGCTCGGTCGGCTTGTTGGTCTGCTACGCCTCACTCCCATTTTGCTCTCAGGACCGGGCAGGGAAGGACAAAGTGTTCGATGGTTTCGGCTTTCTGGTCGTAGACCCTACATTGTACGGTCAATATCGTTCGGTCGAACCGCCCCGATACGATAGTCTCCTCAGCGCTCCTGCTCAGGCTTCAAACAGGAGGCGGCTGCCCGGACTGTTGTTGTAGAAATCTTTGAACAGCTGAGTTATGGCTCAATCTAGCGGGACGGGCCGAAACTATATCGGCAGAATCAGGGGCAGCGCTCCCCGTAGACGTGCTGCGGGTGACGCGGTCGTAAGTTTAGAGGAGGTCGTGGTCCTGACACTGCCCGACCAACGCGTCCTGTACTAAGATGCCTGTCATAAGAGCGGCGTGCGTCCTGCCGTGCCCTCTCCCTCTTTCCTCCTCCCCTTCACCGAAATGACCGCGAGTGGCGCTGCCAACTGACACTATCGCGGCCGCGACAGCTCGGGAGATTTGACGTCTGCTATTGTGATACCAGTAGAGTTGTGCGAATAGTGGTTCGAATCGAATAGAGCAGTGTCCTCTCTAGCATCAACAGCGCAAAGAGAGCCGGTTGCATCAGCTTTCCTTTGCACCGCAAAGGCTATGAATGACGTTGTGCTGTGCAGGGGAAACAGCGCACCCGCAAAACAGTTACTCAAGTCCAGGCACACAAAAGAAAGACACACTTACGCAGCCCTGACTAACAACTCTTTGGTATATTTACACTTTCGTCTTCGTCTTCTTTTGGTATTATGGACTAGGGCCACGGAGAATAATTTGTTCTTTTTCTTTATTAGAATGCTAAACCATAAAACAAAAATTAAAATTAATTTTTATTTTAAAATAAGCCGCGCCGAGATGGCCGAGCGCCCAGCGCGAGGTTAGTGTCGGAGGCGAGCGCCACCGCGTGGCGTTTGACTACAGCACGATGGCAGACCGGCCGCCATTGGGAGAATAAATAATTGGGTTTGTGTGGATATTTGTACAGCGTGTAGTTGGTCAGCCATTTCCAAGTTGCGACGAGTCACGCGCTGTAGATGAGCAATTTAGCCAGTGCAGTACAACCGCTAGCCTGGGGTCTTTAACGTGCACCACGCAGTAGTGATACACGACCGCACGCCGGTACGATGCTCATCCAGATCGAAACGGGCAGGGGTGCATGGGATGGAACCCAGGATCCCTGGGCTCTGCAGCGCGAGCTTTCGCTCCACGTGCTCCGAGCTGGTGTGCGCTAGCCCACTCGGCCACCAATCCCCCTCGCAATGGGAGAGCGAGCCACCTGGCAGGCATCTTAGTACAGGAGGCGTTGGCCCGACATATCGTGGCGGTACGAAGAAGACGACGAGGAAGCCGCACCCTCAGCCGTGAGCCATGCCCTCGAAGCAGGCGGAGAGCGCCAAGGGCGGCTCCTCTGCAGACGAGGACCCCTTCCTGAAGAACACCTGCGTCTACTCGCTCAGCTCCTGCATGATCCTCATTCTGGTGTTTTTAATGGTGCTGCCGGGGGCCCTCGTCCCTTACCTCACGCGGCTGCGCTTCATCAAGCAGGCAAGGCGCAGCTCCTCGGTCCTTCCGAGCTCGGGTCATTGGCTGCCTGGCTGGACACAAAAGACCTTTTCATTTGATATAATTAACGCTCGCTTATGGCATTAATGTTTCTCGGTCCGTCGTACCTGCTAGAGCAGGTCTAGACGAAGAGAGCGTGTGGTCACGCCAGAGGTCCGGAATTCGTGGATGTAGTTCCGTTCGCCATTTTGTTGTCAGGAGCTGTCCGGCGCGGTCAGAAGCGAGCGTTCCCAGAAGTCATTTCACGCAGTCAAATACGTACGGCGTAGAAGATTACCTTCCATCGCGCTAGCACTTAACAACAAAATGGCAGATTAACGTCATGTGAAAATACCTGTAGTACTCGCCATCCTAGCAGCCTGCGCATAAAATGAACCTCTTCAAACGCTCAGAGAGGTAGTTGACGTTTGGCTAATTCTCTTAGCAAAACGTCGGCTACCAGAGACTACTCGTAGTTTCATGTTCATGTTGTTCCTTCCAGCCTCGATCAGAGTCGTGTTTTGTTAGCAACCCTCTACGCGGTACCACGCTTCGTAAACTAATCGACTGGTCGCTGAAAATGCTGTTTACACATCAGACATATGCTCAGTTCGTGAGAACAGTCCTATCTCGTATACAAGCCGTTCGCGAGTTTTTCCTAGTTGGTCTGTGTGTGCCATTCGTGAACATAGCGCGACGTCGCAACTCCGTTCGGGGTAGGTGCCGAGCATGGAGGATGCCGGGCAGCCCGCCAGGAAGCCAGGTCCCTTACTCATCTGCCAGATGAATCCGGTGAGCTACGAAAGCAAGCCACCCTGGACCTACACGGCGGACAACGTCCCGGTACATCTGTGCACGCACGTGGTGTTACCTCTGGTTGGCCTCGCGGACTTCTTTAACAACATGCAAAACTTCGACAGCCTGGCCTCGGCACCCGTACCGATGCATCTCAACGAACTCGTCCAGCTTCGCCGGGGACGACCAGAGCTTCGACTTCTCGCCGGTTTGGGCGCCTTTCGGGTAATCTCTCCCAGATTCTAAGAGCTTCAGCCCCACCCTTTTCACTCTAGAATTTGGGAAAAACTAAGCAAAGCATGTGCAACTCAAAAAGTTCAGGAACCGACTAATATGATCTCAAGTATACAATAATGTTTGCCTCTCACTCTGATCTCTATTCGGATTTTATCACTGGAAAAAAGTCGTCAGTTACAAGGGAACGATATTTTGACTAATTTATTGGAACATAAGCTAAACTAGAAGCAGAAAACTATGTCGTGCGAGATATACTGATAAGCACAGAAAATAGATACTGCATTTCATAGCCTCCGCTTAAACTAGAGAAACGAAAAGATTGAGCTTTCTGACTGGATGATATCGGTTATGCTAGCGCCGAAAACAAACAAAAGAAATAAAACGTATGTATACCGTTTACTCACGAACTTTATGTGCAGCTGGTGAATTATAACCAGTCAAACGTGTCGATTTTCGCTCCGGTTTTCCACATCAACTAGCCTGTAATTTATCCCGCGAATGAAGTATGCCAGCCCTGTTTGATTCGATTTTAGGGTCCGTCATATTTCCATTGATTTTAGCGCCACGACGCGGCTCTGAAACGAATCTTGGAAGTTTAGGTATTCTGGGAACATTGAGTGGGGCTAGCAAGTACATGTTAGGTAGCATAGGTCGTCCCTGAAGAGTTTAGCAACGACAGAAGGCCTCTTTTGTTTGTCACACTGCCAGCACGAGTTCGTTACCCACGATATATCGGTGTACTTGGGCTCCGAGTTGCAGGACAGACGTTCGCGGCAACGCGCACGGGGTAGGAGCGAGGTAACCTTGAGAGACATCCCCAGTGCGATTGAAGCATGGTGTCGTCTGTTCCCGCAGGACGCGGCGCCCCTGTTCCAAAAGGTTGCCCTGAGCCAGGGTCGAACGGCGTTCTTCGTTCGCAACCTCCTACGCTGGTCGCTGGTGAATCGCTTGGACGGCATCCTGGTGAGCGGCCTGTTTCCGACACCCAGGAACCGGAACGAGGCCGTGAGGCTGCTAAAAAAGATGGCCACGCTGTTCCGCCACCGCGAGTTCCTCCTCGAGCTGCCTCCGGAGGCCGCGCTCTTCCGACGCCCCAACTCCGGCAAGCGACTTGCCCAACTTGTCGACTTGGCCGTGCTGCCACCGCAGTGGCTGGCACGAAAACAAGCCCTGAACACCCTCTTGTCCAGCGGCTTCCCCCGTCCCGGTTGGTGGCCGGCGTCCGGTTCGAAGGCATCCCGTACTCCCTGGGTGAACACGTCAGCACCAATGAGGGCGGTACTGTGCCGTACCATGAGCTTTGCGCTAAGCGCGGCTGGAAAAAGCTCGTGGACGGCGAGTTAACTCTTCTGCATCGCGGTCGCTCCTGGTACATCCTAGAGGACACGGTTTCTCTCAAGACCCAGGCCACCAGACTAATGCGGCAGGGCCTCGCGGGGATGATCGTGTGGGACGTGAGCGCGGATGACTTCCTGGGCTTCTGCGGACCGAAAAATGCTCTTCTAGAAACGGTCCGCAACGCTACACTCGCTGCCTGGAAGTCCACGCTGTCGGCATAGGAAAGTTCTTCGTCTTTTCTCAAGTGCGCCAAGATGACCATGGCCTAATTCCAGCTGAATACAATGAATGGTCAAACCTGCTCCCGGGTGTGTCATGTTGCTTGTCCCATACGAAAATGGTCTATGGATGTTTAGAGAAAATCCTTTGGTGAGCTATCACCGTATATAAAATCCCGATCATTAGGATTTCTATAGCCGGCTATAGAAAAATACATGTCTATAATCGGTGACAGGTTAACAGTTCAGGGCGAGGGAAAGGAAGGCTGGGGAGGAGGAAGCGGGTGGAGGGCTCGAGCGAGGGGGATGTTTCCTCATCTCCAGCAATCTATCTGCTTCCTCCTCCCCAGCCTTTTGTTTCTCTCTCTCCCTGAACTCTTAACCTGTCACCGACTATAGAAAGCTATAGACTCGCGACTGTCTAATTTCCTTTAGCGGGCTATAAAAAAAATGTATGTCCCTAATGCTATAGTTTCGCGAAAATGCAATGTGCTTTACCCGGCTATAGAAAGGTGTATGTCCCTAAACCTATAGACTGAATATTGAATATTCTTTAACCGACTCAATGATGTTTTATGTCACCAAGGCTATAGGTATCCGACCTTTCAATGTGCTTTAGCTGGCTATTGGGGAGAAGATCAGAACGTCGCGCCCCAAGCGGCTAGCTTTAAAACTACACGGATGGGGACAACAAATAACAATGACTCAGCTGACTTAACCGAACGCCGCGTCAGCGTTCGGCTGGAGTTCGTGTTCTTCGGTCGCCTGAGGGGAGGAGAGGCTCTTTTATTATCACTCCGGCCTGCAGGAGCACTGCAGCATGCGCGGTGCATATGCCCAGCACAGCACAAAAGCCGAAGACGGTCATGCTCGGATTTTCTGACGACTGCATTCGGGAGAGATCCGGCACTAAAAACAAACATTACTTCGTTTTTTGTTAGAATGTTTACATTAAGACGTGAACATGCCCACAAGGCCTGGGGGCATGTCCACAATCCTTGGGTTGGGTAAAGACTGAGGTGTGGGAACAACAAACGAGTCAGAGTGCCCCAGTTCCATCTCCTCGCCCATAGAGGGGTGTGTGTCTAATGACAATAGACTATACACTCGCGACCATGCAATTTTTTAGTCGGCCCAGTGGTGTTTTATGTCACCTATAGGCTATAGACCCGCGACCTTCTTAATAATGCAGAGGTAGGAAAGTGTAAGAGAGTCATTCATGCGCTCGCTCCAAGCAAGCGAGCGCATCCCATTCAATTCTTTTAACCCGCTACAGAGAACTGTGTGCTAGAGCTATGAACATTCGACCGTTAAATTTTCTTTCTCGAGCTTAATGGGGCGTATGTCGCCGGTGCCATAGACCCTCGATCACAAAAGCGTCCTTAGCTGCCTATCGGCGGCGAGATGTTTTGGTGGCACCCTCGTATGGTTCCTTCTCCTGACATCATTACCTTGCAAATAACAAGTTGGATGGTGTTTGTAATGAGTCTGGTGGAAGCTTGAAATCATTCCGCTCTGAAACCAACACTGCCAACACCGTCAAACTTGAATCTCTTACATTACTTTCATTTCCGCCGATGAGAAATCCTTCGCTGACGTCATAGTCAGAATTCGGCCAATCGCTACAGGCCGACCACTGTGACGCTTTCGATCGCTCACGTCTCCAATAGACCTATTGCAGTTTTTCCCGAAGTGCCCTTGAGCGCGCCCGAGGAATTTTTGGTATGACGCTGTGCCTCCTGGCTGACCTACCTTCGCATCGCCTTAACTCGACGTTGACGTCATCTCAATCTTCCATCTTTTAGCTCTAACTATCCTTTTTTTATCTCTTCCAGTGTATTTTTATTGTTTGTAAGTACAGTGAGGCTATACGCACGACGTCGTGCACCTCGACCCGAAATGGCTATACGCACGACGCGCAGATCTCATGCCATTTGGGTCACCCTTTGGCGCGTGTATCACTGGGGAGCGTGTTAACCCCTCCTCTCCTTCTCCTCCTCCTCCTCTCCCCCCTCCCCCGGCGCTGGATTCACACCGCTTCGCGGCGTCAGTCTGCAATGGGGAGTTGTAGTAGACCGTTTCCGCAGCCCGCTAAGCACCAGGATAGATAGCGCTCCGTAATCCGCCACAAGACCTGGAATTGTGCTGACAAGGCTGGCGGTGCGCATGCGCAGCTGCAGCGTTTTCTTTACGGATACCGTAGCGGAGGAAAAACACGATCTACTACAACTCCCTATTAACTCACTTGGCTCCCCCCCGTACACGCTTCGCGGCGGCCCGCCGGCGGCCCAGGCACCGCTGTCCCCCATTCCACCTCAGGAAAAAGGAGTCCCATACAATTTAGTTTAGTGACATTTCGTCGACAACATTTGTTTTAAATTTATTTCTGTGATAATTGTAAAAAAAAAAGAATAGTACTATGCCCACACTCTGGATCGAACCCAGGTCCGCTGCGTGTGAAGCGGACATCTTTCCACTAAACTTCTGAGGCTCTTTTCTTTATTGCCACATCAAAAGGGATGTAGCACAATGACATACAACAGAAACATTTTTTTAAAGAAAAGCGCCCAGCCTGAAATAAGGCTAAAGCTGGTCATTAGTTAAAAAGTATTTTAAGGCTTTCAGTTTCTAAAAGACACGTAAACACTTAGGGGAGGAATCCGAGATATGTAGACAACTGTTAACTCGCATAGTTTACGCGAAATATTTTCGTACAGGTTCAACATTGACATCAGCGTGTCTCACCCTAATCACACGGCAGCGTAAAGGGACCTTTAGCCCAGGTACCTGTCGTAAAGAGAGCTGGAGTTCATGATCACACGGCGCATAAAGGTCCCTTTCGCTAAGGCTAAGGGAGGTCCTGTGTTAAACGGCAGCTCGCCGAGCTCCCTTTGCAGCTACAGGGAGTAGCCTCGGACCCAAAAACTCCAAAGAAAAATCGCAGATATACAAAGATATCTTGTTTATTGCATTATAACAAATTGAATATATATAGGTAGCGAATTACGAAATGATTGTGGACACAAATGTGATGGAATAATACATTAACGATGAACGCATACTCCAGCTAGCAGGTAGCAGCGGCGGCACGTGGAAAACAATGTCTGCTACGAACCCGAACGCGATGGACCACGGCGAGCTTTTTTCGAGGTTGTGGACGAAACGTCCGACTCTCCCGCCCAGGACCTTTTATCTTCATCGTCGTCCATCTCTTTCGATGGTGTGACTGACGTAACCGTGAGACTCCGACGCGGTTCGTTTCTGCCGGGCACTATTTAGTTACTTTAGTGAGAACTGCAGAAAAAGGAGCTGCTAAGCAGAAAAAGGTCGCCCACCTCGCAATGGGATCCCGTAACTACAGTGTTCTAGAGGGTGTAGTGGCAAGAGCGGCGCCCGCTTGCAATGGGCCGCGTGAAGACGGTCAACGTAGATGCCGCGAGTGGCGCTGGAGTTCCGTGCCCTAGGACAACGCCTAGGATTTGTGGCAGATGGAAGATGTGCGATGAGCGAAGAAGACAACGAAGCTGAGGCGGTACGCTTCTCCCGAACGTAGCACTGTAGCACTTTTCTTCGTGGTGTAGTGGTGGGAGTCTTCCCCGTTCCGTTGCCGTCTCGGTCATAAATGCAAGGAGAAAGACGGACGCACACACTGCTTCGCGCCGGGATGCAAGTTGGGCTACCCGGTCAACAAGGGCTGCCACCAGCGATCGTAAGCCGTCGCTGTTTCGTGCGCTAAAGG
The DNA here is from genome assembly GCA_037355805.1 of Ixodes ricinus. NCBI lineage: Eukaryota > Metazoa > Arthropoda > Arachnida > Ixodida > Ixodidae > Ixodes > Ixodes ricinus. The sequence continues at coordinate 10,776 of JAZHYW010011926.1, forward strand.
AGGAGTCGCGCAGACCACAGTGGGGAAAAGAAATCTTAATCGAGAAGATAAACGCCTCGCCGAGACATCAGTGGTGCGCGAGAGACATTTTGAACCGCGCCTTATCCTTCGGGACTCTGTGCACATCGTCAATGGCGAAGAGGTTAGGATTCTATGCCGCAATCTATTAGGACTATTTTGTAGTCTTTTTGCGTACTATGTTGCTGGATGTCTGTCATGTGCTTGCTGTGCATGTCGATGAAGTGCATTACCACTTTTGAGAAGTCATAAAGCAGTGAGTTGAGAATATTTTTTTTATGTTTGGGGTTGTTGAAGTTTTTGTTCATATCGTATTTTAATGCTTCATGTACCCCCAATTGAAGTATTTTTTCTTAATACATTGCCCCCCACAAAAAACAATTTGTTATATGTTCGCCAGTTGCAGTGGCACCTTGACCGTTCCCAAACGCGCTCCGCCTTGCACCTTAAGCCTGGTTCAGACAGTTGCGTTTGACTGCGTTTGACTGCGTTGCGGCAGCGAGAAACCAGGGCATCCCTGCTGCGTATATCGCGTGCCAAGATGATTCCTTGAATTGGATTCCACGCTTCATACGAAGCACAGATGTGCCGGTGACTCGCTTTCGGTTCTCGACGCGCCGCAGTCAAACGCACTCAAACGCGAGTGTCTGAACCGGCCTTTACACAACCCTGGTCCCCGCATCAGCAACACGATGACAAAAAACAATACACCAGTTTATTGTCCCTCTCACCATTAAAAAAGTCGAGAGATTTATTGAGATTTATTTGTCTATTTTTTCTTGTTATATCAGTATCCTGTGGTTTCTTTCGTAGCAATTACGCGTGCAGCCCAAGTGATAGCGTTGCTGAACGACTTGTCAGTCTGAGAAAGGGGGGGGGGGGGCGATATTAATCAAATGATCTCCATCAAGAAAACGCGATTAATAAAAGTAGAGGATAGCACACACTCTAGAAGCATTCGTGCAAAGGAAAACCTACAATTTTTCACATTAGCACTTGTTTTGCGTCGCGAAAAGCTCCAGTCGAACCACAGTACTGCACGCCGAGCAGCGCCGACGACGAGGCTGACGGGGGCACGTTCCTGTAGCAATATCTAGGAAGGACGAGACTAGACGAGACGAGGCTACAGTGACGAGGCCATGTCCGCTGGGCTCTAGACATGAAGCGCGTGTGTCGCCGGCGTTTCTTTCTTCTTTATTCAAGCCTCTTGCGACAGTTCCTAGGGCACGGAACAGCAGCGCTACGGTGTCGTCTACGCGCAAAATCTTCACGCGGTGGCCGCCGCTCTTGCCACTACAACTCTCTAGAACCGTAACCGCAGATTATTTAGGGCCAGTGTGGCCAGACAGGTCGGACGTTTTAAAGCAAGACTCACTTAGGTGCACCAAACGTTGGGTGCGCCCTTAGACTTAGGTCAGCTAGAATTTGACGATCCCCCTACGTCGCGATGACGTGTCCACGCATTTGGGGCGCAGAAATCCCCGCATTTCCCCCTGTTCTTTTTGTTATCTTCTTTCTTTCCTCCGGGAGTCAGAACGAGCGAGTAACGGAGAAAAGGATACCTTCCGGTAAATGGAAGGAAACAGAGAAAAATAATGTTATCCTTTTATAACATACGAAAGATTATTTCAAAAATGATGACGTAAAGTAAATTTAGCTAAGATATCTCAACTTGTTTTCTCGAAGACTTTCGCTACGGTCTTTCAAAACAAACATGGCGAAAACCGCGGTAACGACCTTGTGATGTTTGTGTCTCGTTTGCGCCGTTGCTTTCCCTGTTTCTGCACGATACGGATCATATTACGAGAAGAAAATATTATGTGAAGGTACGCTGCGGCACCGATCATCCTTTGTGAAGCCTCCGTGAACATAAGCTGCAAATGAAATTTCCTGTTTGGCTGTGAAGGAGACTCCAAATGGATACAAAGCTGACGACAACTCTGTGGTAATATATGACAAGTCATGAGATTGACGCAGAGTGCACCGGTTGTGAACATGCTGTGGATGACGCAGGAAAGTTTCTTCGGGCAGTTTTAATAATGCATTGCTCCCTTTGCTCACTGCAGTGATTACGACGGTAGTCCCCATAAGCCATGCTCTTTGCTTTCGGCGCTGAAGAAATGAACGCGACCGCATAATCTCGGGCAGTCTTTTTTACTTACTTTTTACTTGCAAAAAAGCTCGTGCAAAAAAAAAGAAACGGTTTTTTACGTTTTTACACGTCCCTACATAGGTACCTCGCTATCCCACTGGCTTCATTGCGCGTGACGATTCAACGCTCTTTGCCATGGGAACGTAGTAATGCCATGGAACGTAAAAACAGAGGCTTTATAGAAAGCCTCTGTTTACCGCTAACAGTCGCTTTTCGAGTTCGGTTTGTGACGACAAAATGACGTAAGAACAAGAATGCACGAGAGTATTTGCATTGTTTTAACTCGACAACCGTACCCTTGGCGCGATAAACTCGAAAGAACATGGCCGCGATGCTCGTCGGATCGACCGCGGCTGGGGTTTGACATGCGATCGGTAACTTGATCAACGCGCACACGAATGCTTTCGTGCTGTTGGATGAGCCCATTCGGCGGCAGGACCGGGTCGAAGAGCACGGTGAGCTTGTCTTCTATTTGTGCCGGTGTTATGAAGCTTGAAAGTGGTAATGTTGTTGTGGCTCGTAACGGCAGCCTTGCTGAGATTATGAAGACGGTAATAGACCTTCATTAAGCGTTGCCATGCGTCAAGATTCAAAACCTCACCTTGTCACAAAGTGACCAACGCTTCTGCGAGCACGGGGGCAGCAGCCAACGGTCTGAGAAAGAATTGTGCCACCGCAACGACCGCCAGTGATCGCCCCAACGGCAAGAAAACAAACGACAAGCTCATTGAGGTTTGTGTAGCGCTGACTGCTGATTCATCGGACGACAAAGGTGAATGATGTAAAACGCAATGTAAGTTTGCCAGCGTTTCGCGAAACTAACGCGTTTCGTTGAAAATTTAATTTGTGGAATTTGTTAACGCCTTGAAAGTTTGACGGGGACTGCATTGTGAAGGCAGCCTTCACACAAGTGTTTTCTGAAGTGTGTGCTTTGCCTGCATGCATATAAAGACAGAAACACTGCCTATATGGTGCATAAAATAAAGGAAATTTCGCTTATCCTGATAATGTTGACTATCTATTGAGTGCTGTTGATCGTAGTGGCGTAGCCAGGAACTTTTGAGGGGGCGAGGGGGAGGGAAGTTGAGGTGGCTGGGATGTTCTTGACTTGGGGTGCGGAGGGGGGGGAGGGTGTCAAAATTAGTGTGTATATTCTAGGGCCCGCCGAATTTGGGGAGGGGGGGCGAAGCCGGATGATACCATAAGGGGAGCATCCTACATTCACAGGCTGCCATAAGCATGTGCATAGCCACTGAGCTCGTACCATCAATGGCAAGATAGTTGCTGACATTCTTCACGTTACGTAGCAGTTCTTTCTTTAGCACATATGCTCGCTTTTCCTTCACACATCTACTCTGCTTCCGCTTGTAGTTTACGCTTGATGGTGATAAGTCAACAGTGCGTATTTGCTCTGTATCACAGGCAAATTTCAAAAATCCAGTTGACACTACTCTTTAATTTCAATGAGTTACTGTCACGTTTGAAACGACAATCTGTTTAATTGGTATCATAACCTTTACATTAAACACACGTGTGTTGAATGTATGACAATTGTATCTTTCTTGTTTTTTTTTTTTTTGGTCACGGAGATGACAACCATCCACAAGAGTACACTGGCTAAATTTCTCGTCTACAGTGGGTAACAATGTTACCATGCTCTGCCAGGCTAAACTCCTGCTGTCTAAACAACTAACGATTCATTTTAGGACACACCTGTTCGTAGTTCATTGCAGGGCATCGAACAGTGTTTCTTATGACTGTCCGATGACTGACATTCAATTCCAGAAGCTTGGCGTGAAAAGGTAAAATATCTAATTGATACAATAAAATGCCATCAGCAACCCATCCAGATTTTATTGCGTGATTGACAGTAGCTACAAACCGCAACAAATGGTCAATTGTATACATAGGTACTAAGCGTGCACTAACTTCGAAGCGGTAGAAACCCTGAAGGTTTAACGTTGTGTTATTTATCGCCAAATTCTGGATGCTGGTGATTGTACCGCCCCTTCAGTCTGACCTAGCTAATATTTCATCTTGGTGTGGCACCTGGCTAATGAAACTTAACGCTACCAAATGCAAGTCGATGAGAATTTCACGCCATTCTAATCATGTGTTACCGTGTGACTACTTACTTAACAATGTTTCTTTAATGCAGGTTTCCTCCTACAAGTATCTAGGCATTACGATTTCCGATAACCTCTCATGGCAAAATCACGTGGACCATATCACAAGTAACGCTAATCGTTCACTCGGCTATCTACGGCGTAACTTTTCTTTAGCCCCAACTAACCTAAAACTTCTGCTCTATAAATCTTTAGTCCGATCAAAGCTAGAATACGCATCATCAATCTGGGACCCTAGTATTAACTCTCTTATTTTACAAATAGAAGCCATCCAAAACCGTTCGGCGCGTTTCATTTTTTCGAATTACTTCCGTACTGCCAGTGTCTCTTCAATGAAATCTAATCTTAACTTGCCAGATCTTTCATTACGTCGTAAAATGTCTCGTCTTTTTCTCTTTCATAAGATTTATCATTTTAACTCTCCCCTCAGTGATTCTCTCTTTCTGCCACCATCGTATATTTCCTCCCGCAGCGACCACCAGTACAAGGTTGGCGTGCCAAGCAGCCGCACTAATTTACATTTCTACTCCTTCATTCCCAAAACTTGCGTCGACTGGAACCACCTCCCCGCCTCCATCGCCCTGATCACCGACACCGTCCGCTTCAAATCTGCGATCTGCAACCATTTTTTGTAACCCTGCTGTTGTGTTTATGTTGACGTTTATTATTATTTGTGTGTTTATTTCGCCCACTCCTCTCTGTAATGCTTCGGCCTTGAGAGTAAATAAATGAAATGAAATGAAATGGCAAAGTAATGTTTGCGGCAAAGTGTTGGAGTCCTTCAGAACGGTGACGGTCTCCTTCAGACCGATGATGATGGTGACGAAGGTTCAGTTAGATTCTAGGTTTAGTCAACGCACCCCACGGCGTCGATGTGCTTGTCGTGGTGGCGACAAAGCCTTCTTTCGCACATGCCTCAGCTGCCTCGGTCCGGGGTTTTGTCGACCCAGCCGTCTCCTCCCCAGCCGGTTGACAGCGACACTCGCGACGGCCGTCACGGCTCTGATCACCATCCACTGGGCATTAGCTATGTGATCATCGGTGGCAACCGCGCCCTTGTAGTTCCCCGCTGCGAAAAATCTCAGTGCGATTCAATTAGTATGCTGCTGCTCGACGGTCATCATCCTCATCGTCGCCGTCTCTCATCGCGCAGCTGGTCACACTGCAATCACACGGTGCTTTCGACAAGCGGTATTGTCGTCAGAAACAGTCGTCGTGCATCGCGGAGGCAACCGGGTGCTCGCGGAAAACCCGTCATTGTACGCGTTGGTCGAGCCATCGTTGCGCAACAAGCATCGCCGCCATTTTCTACGCTCTAGAATCCTGCCCAAAGCTTGTTCCCCTTCGTGCAAAAGAAACAGAAGTTAAAAGCACGAGCACATCACCCCGGACGATGCTTGCACGAACGTTGGCTTGCACTGCGCAAGCGCGCCTGCTCGACAGGAACATTGAAAGCCCGGAGCACGTAGCCCTATTTGCTCCTACACCCGTACTAGCTTTCACTCATAGTGAAACAGAGAGTAGGTGTGTCGAGTAATACTCGCAGTTAATCTAGTTACGCGACTTCTGCTATGTGCTACGTAGATCGACGTAGTCATACATCACTTTGTCGTCACGGTTCGAACCAACGTTTATAGATACTTCTCCAGTTCCCGAACTGCCCCTCTCCAGGCGGGCGCGACCGATCCCTAGGGACTGCGAGGGCGCTGCGATCGAAGCTTGCGCGTGTGTGCCGGCCAGGCCAGCTCCGGTTACGTGGTTGGGCTTGCATTTTCGCTCGCTGTTCGCGCTGTTTGTTACGTGATCTGTTGGTTTTCTGCCCTTCGAGTGTGTGATTGCTTTCGACGGTTTGTGATACGACGTTCGTTGTGACGTGACGTATGCACTTTTTCGCACGCAAAAAGTGCCAAGAAAACGATAGTGCCATAAGGGCCCAAAGAGAAAGGAAAAAGGCCAAGCTTGTATAGTGGAGCTTTAACTGTAACAGGCTTTGTTTTGCGCGTGATTTGAAGCCCTTTTTTATTTTTGCGAGTTAGCAAAATAAAATTGATTGTGTTACGGCTTGTGTAATGTGTTGCGAATGAGCAGTTTCTGTAGATACTTTACTAAATTGCAAGTTGAGCAAATCTTCTAAAATAGCATAGGTAAGATCAATATATTTTGTAAGACAAAAAAGAAAAAAAAATGCCCAGGACGGCGCGATTGCGACGCGCAGCTTTTTTTTTTCGCGACATTAAATCACTACGTGCGTTCTGTGAATATATGGAATAAATTCATACCGACCGCGCGAACGATCCTCGTCTCGCTCGTTTTTATTGACGACGTGAGGCAACCAAGCATAGTGACAACCGCTGCGGGCCAAGGCTGAACCGCTTGCACGTACGTATTATTTTCGGTGTTACATCATTTGCAAGTTACCTTCTGTTCAAAAACGACCGAAATTAAAATAATAGCGCGTTACTCGCGAAATCAGCCGAGATCCCGGGCTGCAGTAGGCGTGCTGAACATTGCGCGCAAGGGAGCGGCGATCGTCCTGATGGCGCAACCTTCGACCGCAGCGCTGCGGTGGCGGGGACCGCGCCGGGCCGCCTCTCCCCACAGGCGCGCCGAGGAGATACGGAACTGGAGAAGTATCTATAAACGTT